>JAFFST010051778.1:0-12945 GCA_022414735.1 Noturus placidus | reverse complement strand
ACAGGTGTGTGTGCGTGTGTGTGTGAATGTGGGCCCCAGCATAGTGTTTGTGTTTTACACTTACCGAGTAAAGGTACTGGTTATATTTATATAGAGTAAAATGACACAAGACACCTAAGGGTTACCAAAGAGTTACTAACAAGGTTTTGAGTTTTATCTTTTTGAGTATTTTAAATTGTTATTTCAATTTGGGTATATTTGGTAAAGGGATTATTTTAAGTTAAAATCGGTTAAACGGGAATTTGTGTTTCTTTTATTTTTGCTGAAGTAATTAAATCATTGTGTTTCTTTTACTAAAGCATATTGTTGGCATTTTTCATTGAGTAAATTCCTGTTATAATACCATTTAAACAGATATAGGGTATTTGAATTACAGTATACAGCCAGAAGGAGTATACAGTAAATATATATTATCTCTGGTTTATTGATTGGAGGCACCGCCAGTTAAATTTTCCCATTTCAGAGTAATTGAGTGAAGGTATCTATCATTTACATCTATTAGGCTAAGTAGTACAGGTTGCAGCGCCAAATTATAAAACTGTACCCAGGGCCCCGCCCATAGTGACTTTACACAAGCAAAGTTAAGCAACATTATACCATCACATGGGACGGGTGTTACATACTGTTATGTGAATATTTTAAGAAGTTTCATGAGCTAATTTAAAAAGGACGATAGTTTAAGATATAGTGTAGTCTGTAAGTGTGTGTGTGTGTGTGTGTGTGTGTGTGTGTGTGTGTTGCAATTACTAAAGATTAATTAATTGTGATCTGACCATTCTGATTTTCTTGCACACATTCAAAATGAATAAAACAGGCAAATGGAAAGCCTACCTAAGTCAGTACAAGGTGAGACTACAATAATTATTTATATTTAATGGAATAATAATGGAATAATATAAGTGCAACAGTGTCTATTCCACTGAAAGTGAACAAACGCTGTTATGACACAGACTCGGAGCAAGATGCATGTAAAGTGGCAGTTTATTATGAACAAATTCAAAATGAAATGCAATAATCAGCATGAATAAACAGTCCAGGGTCGAGTGATCAACAAACAGAGAATCATAGGCAAATGTAATAATCAGAAACATGGGTAAAGGCAAAGATCAAAACCAGGAAGCAGTAAACAATAACAACGGCTTTGCTAATGACCAAACACTAGGGAATCTGAGTAATTACTTCGCAATGAGTGAGTTAACTGAACGTCCTTATATACTGTGAACGTGATTAAGTCCAGGTATGTGTAATCCTTAATCAGGTGAGTGTGAACGTGACAGTGTATGTATGCTGTGGGAAGTGGAGGCAGCTGTGTATGCTGGGAAATTGAGTCTGAGTTGCGGTTTAACCTAACAAACACATACCATCTTACAAGCCTACAATAAATGATCTCTGCTTAAGGCACTAAACATATCTCAGAGAGTATATTCCTGATCTCACAGTAAATCAATTATTCCATTCCCATTGGCACTATATATTGCTCCACAAATGTTAAAGAAGTACCAACATGGTAGGACTCCTAAATATGGTTTTATTTCATTCTTCTGTTGATCTGTTTGCTTCTGTGTGTTGTCTACATGTTAGATGCAGAGGTAAAACACAGTGAGGCTGGTACACAGGTACTTATTAAACTCATGTTTTATTGTCCATAAACATGAAGGGCAATTCTGAGATACGGTTTGAGAACATCCAATAAACTGCTTTAGATGGCTTATTACAACAGTGTGACTGAACTGATGCATTAAATCAGCACATTTTTGAATGTAGCCCATTAAATAGATGATCATACTCCTGCCTTTCTCTAAGCCTTTTTTAATCTTTCCTTGTTAGTGCTCAAACATGATTATGGACATAAGAAGACAAAACCAACTTCAGAGAGGGAATTTTATGTTCTCAAAGCTTGTTTCTTGCCATCTGAGCAAGAGACGTGAATGTAGAAGAGTAAAAATATTGAACAAAAATGCAGATTGCGATGAGATTAGGCCCATGTCATAATCACACACAGATATAATAATTGTGCTGACTGCAAAAGTACACACAGCTTCCTAGTAACGGTAAATAAAAACTTCCTACTACAAATTGCTGCTCGTATTTGTTTTTTTATTTTATTTTTTAATTATTTTTTACACATTTTCAGTGATGGTATATAAACCTAAGACAAACCAAGGCTGATTTAAAAGTAACCAAGTAATGTCTACATAAACTTGTCTGACCTCTATGGAGGTAAGTCATGCTTTAAAGAAGAAAGTCTGATAACAGGCAAGAAATGTGGCTCCTTAGTGTACACTGTGAAGTTTAAAAATAGAACTATGTGGGTTGTTATTAATTTTTACCAGTTGACCAGTTATTATTTTACCTATAGAAAAGATGACAAATCTGAGGAAAATCAGGAAAAACTGATTCAGACAATTATTTTAGGCTTAGTGCACGTAATGCTGACAAATGACAGCAAAGATTATGTCAAGCCAAACTTCAATTAACAACCAATCACCATGTCACATCAACGGCCAAAACGGTTCTAATCCTCAGAAGAACTTACGACCTACATACACTGGCTATTCTGTGTTTACTGGTATTCTGGTTTTTGATATGTTCTGGTCCACCAATTTTTATTTTTTTCAACATTGAACTATTTGCTGATCATCTCTAGTTTTCTGATTCTCTGCCTGTTTTTAACCCTTAACCTCTCTCACGTTTTTGGATTGTCTGTCAGTTTTGTAATAAACATCTAATACAAACTCCACCTGCAGTCTCACCACCAGAAACACAGGTTACAAAATCTTCAATGCTATTTCGGTTATACTGTTATAAATATCAGTGCATTTAAGGATGTACCAATTGTTAAAATGCACTCTAAATAGTGATAATAATGATAATCACAAATTTTCTGTGATTAATTGTATAATTCTCCAGCATTAGTATTTATTCCCAATCACAGAACTCAACATAAAGATACAAATAAATTCCTACATAAATTATAGCACTTCAAACAGACAATTCCAATAGTAGAAGATAATCGACAGCAGGCATGTCCAAAGTCCGGCCTGGGGGCCAAATGCGCCCTGTGTTCAAATTTCCACCGCCCCACAGCCTCGGTAATAAAATCAATAATGTGCGGCCCACCAGAACTGTTGACCACAGTATAAAATACATACGTACAAAAAAGCTATTTTATATTTCACCAGAAGATGGCAGTAGCCCTTTGGATGCACTCTCGCTGCGTGACCCTTGTGTATATAACTAATATTAGTGCAGGAAAGTTATTTGTTTAGTCTTCTGAAGTGAATAAATTCTAAAGTCTCATTGTATTGTTTTTTTTTTTTTTTTTGTGATGATCAAAACCACAGTTTTGAATATGCACCGACTCTTTTTAATCCGTGTATCATTTGTTCTTTTGTTTTTGAATTGACAAACACAAAAAATGAAAAACACAACCTTTTTTGTTTTTGATATCCGATTCGAAATCAAATAGCATATATATATATATATATATATATACACAGTATATAATTTTTTTTTTTTTTCATTTTTGATGGTCAATTGTTTAGAAAAAAAAAAAAAAAAACTTTAGTTGTATTTGTGTTCTATGTGAATAAATGAAGAGTATGCCATTTGCAATAAAAATTTCATGAAATAGTTCATTTGCATTTGATGTTAATGCTTCAAAGAATGTCAGGCAAAATGGTCGCCCCCCACACATTTTCACCTCACCAAATCTAGCCCTCTTTTCAAAAAGTTTGGACACCCCTGATCTACAGTATAACTCCATTGGCAGACCATTTATCTGCCATTAGCTCTGATATAATATATTGACACTGTTCATTAGTGCAACAAATATCAAAGGATATAAACACATGCATTTCCACTGCTATAGGGTGACACTTTGTTACCTTATAATACTAAGGTCATGACTTGTTTATTTGCTCAAATAAACCTGTTTAATCTTTTTCAAACAGTACAACAGAATTAGAAACACTGCAATTACAAACACTACAATCGCCTACAATTAATTCTACATAATACATGTATCCGTTTTTGTCATGCTTTGGAGGTAGTGTAGAACCCCATTTATTTTCCTAATAACATTATTTTTTTACCCTGAAAATAATACATGCAAATGTGCTTTTCATTCAGAGAGTGAATGTTTGTAGGTCTTTTGAGGTATGGTGGGCCAATGAGATTCCTTTTCAATCAATGTGTAATGACAATACTGATTAAAACCAGCTTTGAGCATTCAGTTCCCAAACCAAGCTAACCTTCAAACTAACAAATTCTCTCTCTCTCTCTCTCTCTCTCTCTCTCTCTCTCTCTCTCTCTCTCTCACATCTCATCAGCCAAGATAATAATAATAATCTTTATTTTATAAAGCGCCTTTAAAAGTAGCTTCTCAAAGCGCTGTACATGAATGAACAATACACAGAATACAATACAACAATAAAAGTGGAAAGAACTAAAACAACACAATTGATAGTAAAAGTGATAAAACAATAATAAAAAGACACTAGCAGTCAAATGCAAGTTTGAAAAAGTGTGTTTTAAGTAGAGTTTTAAAAGCGCCAAGAGTCTGGCCTTCCCTGAGTTCAGGAGCAAGAGGGTTCCAAAATGAAGGCACATAGACAGAGAACGCTTGGTCACCCATAGAATTCAGGTGTGTTTGTGGAACAGTTAACAGATTACGCTGTGAGGAGCGTAGTCTGCGATTTGGGGTGTAAGGGATTAATAAAATGGATAAATATTGTGGAGCCAAGCCATGTAAAATCTTGTATGCCAACAACATGATCTTGAAATCGACACGGAACCTGACCGGGAGCCAGTATAATGACTTCAAAACAGGAGTGATATGGTCATATTTCCTGGTTCCTGTCAGGATCCGGGTGGCAGAGTTCTGAACATATTGCAATTTGTTAATTGTGTTTTTAGAAACTCCAGCTAAAATGGCATTACAGTAATCCAGCAGTGAGACTACAAATAAATTGATCCGCTTTTCAGTGACAGATAAATTTAGCATTGGGCGAATTCTTGCTATGTTTCTGAGGTGAAAGAAGGATGCCTTCACAGTGCTCTGAACAAAAAAATCAAAAGTGAGGCTGGTATCGAAAATCACACCAAGGTTCCTCATCTTACTTTGGGTCTCCAGAATAGAGCCATCAAAAAACAGGGATAGAGGGGCTGCTTTGCGAATTTGATGACGGGAAGCAACAAGCATAACCTCAGCTTTCCCGCTGTTCAGGCACAGAAAGTTATTGTTCATCCAAGCTTTTATCTCAGAAACACAGTCAGAAAAATAGCAAGCATCAATGGTTTCACCAGATTTAGAGTGGATGTAGATTTAGGTGTCGTTAGCATAAAAGTGATAACTGAGGCCAAGCGATCGCAGAACATGCACAAGTGGAAAAAGATAAATACTAAAGAGTAGAGGGCCTAGAACTGAGCCCTGCGTAACACCAGTGAGCACCAAGCAAGTGTCACACCTAAAGCCACACATAGAAATAAAATGGGAACGGTCAGTAAAATAGGATTTAAACCATCTTAAAACTGTCCCAGACACATCAAAAACACTTTCAAGGCGGGTAAGTAAAAGACCATGATCCACAGTATCAAAGGCGGCTCTAAGGTCAAGAAGAATAAGAGGTGAGGGAGGGAAGGGTTTCAGATATACACAACAGTATAGCTTTCATGTGACAAAGAGAAAGATATAGGTAACAATGTAAAGTGGGGAAATGTCCAAGAATGGATAAGAAGGACAGAGGAGGAGCCAGAGAGGACAGGGCTAGGTAAGCAAGATGGGATAAAGCTGGAGTATGAAGGGACAATTGGAAACATGTGACAGTGGAGGCCAAGGGGTTTCAAGTGGACATCTGCAAGGAAGGGAAAAAGAAAACAATAAAGTAGAGAGAGGAAATTTTAAAGCTTTAGGGAGGGTGATGCAAGAAATACAAAGCTTGAGGTAAAACGGAAGTAACAAGGATACAAAACTCAGGCATTATATACCTTAATATTCCAGAGTAAAATATGTAATAGTGAACAGAAAAATCACACAGTTCCTCAATACTTGGTTCACCAATATGGTTCAATGATTATCTTCCAAAACAGTAAGTACCCCTCTTGTCCTAATCCCATCCCAACTCAGACACACTTGTATTTGTTCTTTCATAATTAGCATGCAAATGCATCTTTCCATTAGCTAACCAGAATGTCTACGCCTAGTAACAAACCAACAAGTAGATGTTCTGCATGCTGAATCTAACATAACCTGAACCTGTGCTGCATATTAACATTCTCCCTGGGGCTATATGTGGATTTGAATCTAATTCCATCTAATTTATGCCAAAAAAAAAAAAAAAAAAAAATCAAGCTCTGAGCTTCTTTGAAATTCTACAAGAGTACATATAAAAAGAGACAAGCACGAAACAATGTCACAGAAACTTAGAGCACAGTCAGGCTCTTCTTGTAAAAATAGGCTTTGATCCAGGCTGTTGGAAGAGGAAAGGCTCTTGGAAGAACAGTTCATAAAAGGAGATGAGAGACATACAGTGCATCCGGAAAGTATTCACACCGCTTCACTTTTTCCACATTTTGTTATGTTACAGCCTTATTCCAAAATGGATTAAATTCATTATTTTCCTTAAAATTCTACAAACAATACCCAATAATGACCACGTGAAAAAAGTTTGTTTGAAATCTTTGCAAATTTATTAAAGCTGAAAAAAAAAAAAAAAACTGCAAATGTACATAAGTATTCACAGGCTTTGCTCAATACTTTTTTGAACCTTTTTTCACCAATTACAGCCTCAAGTCTTTTTGAGTATGATGCTACAAGCTTGGCACACCAATTTTGGGGCAGTTTTCATTCTTCTTTGCAGGACCTCTCAAGCTCCATCAGGTTGGATGGGGAGTGTAGGTGCACAGCCATTTTCAGATCTCTCCAGAGATGTTCAATCGGGTTCAAGTCTGGGCCACTCAAGGACATTCACAGAGTTGTCCTGTAGCCACTCCTTTGTTATCTTTGCTGTGTGCTTAGGGTCGTTGTCCTGTTGCAAGGTGAACCTTTGCCCCAGTCTGAGGTCCAGAGATCTCTAGAGCAGGTTTTCATCAAGGGTGTCTCTGTACATTGCTGCATTTATCTTCATCTCGATCGTGACTAATCTCCCAGTTCCGGCCTCTGAAAAACATCACCACAACATGATGCTGCCTCCAACATGCTTCACTGTAGGGATGGTATTGGCGAGGTGATGAGTGGTGCCTGGTTTCCTCCAGACATAAAGCTTGCCATTCAGGCCAAAGAGTTCAATCTTTGTCTTGGTCTTAGCCTGAGAGTTCTTCAGGTGCCTTTTGGCAAATTCTAGGCGGGCTTTCTTATGCCTTTTACTGAGGAGTGGATTCCATCTGGCCACTCTACCATACAGGCCTGATTAGTGGAGATCTGCAGAGATGGATATTCTTCTGGAAAGTCTTCCTCTCTCCACAGAGACACGCTGGAGCTATGTCAGTGTGAGCATCAGGTTTTTGGTCACCTCTCTGACTAAGGCCCTTCTCCCCTAATCGCTCAGTTTGGCCGGGCGGCCAGCTCTAGGAAGAGTCCTGCTGGTTCCAAATGTCTTCCATTTATGGATGATGGAGGCCACTGTGCTCATTAAGACCTTCAATGCTGCAGAAATGTTTCTGTACATGTCCCCAGATCAGTACAATCCTGTCTCAGAGGTCTGAAGACAATTCCTTGGACTTCAAGGCTTGGTTTGTGCTCCGACATGCATTAACTGTGGGACCTTATATAGACAGGTGTGTGCCTTTCCAAATCATGTCCAATCAACTGAATTTACCACAGGTGAACCCCAATAAAGTTGTACAACCATCTCAGGGATGATTAGTGGAAACAGGATGCACCTGAGCTAAATTTTTAGTGTCATGGCAAAGGCTGTGAATACTTATGTACATGTGATTTTTTTTTTTTTTGTTTGTTTGTTTTTTTTTAATAAATTTGCAAAGATTTCAAACAAACTTCTTTCACGTTGTCATTATGGAGTACTGTTTGTAGAATTTTGAGGAAAATAATGAATTTAATCAATTTTGGAATAGGGCGTAACATAACAAAATGTGGAAAAAGTGAATATCTTTACGGATGCACTGTAGGAATGCATGAAGAAGACAATGGATGGGGAAATAGAAAAAAAAATGCTCATAAGTACTAAGACACTGAATTGTTGGACAATTTTATTGTGGAAAAAAAAAGAACACAATACTGTAGGAAATCCAGCAATATGTCACTCTGCCAAGTTCTTGGTTTTCTTTTCAATTTTACGCTGTAGATATATTTAAGAAATCTTAGAGGGAAGCTGGGAGAGAGGTTAAAGGAGATATCATATTTTAAAGGCAGAAAGGTCGTGTCCTCCACTAAAGCATGCCAATGTGTGGCTGATGGGTCCATCACATGTCAGGCCCTCTGAGCAGACTGAATTACAAGCTGTGAGAACAGGCAGAACACCAGTACACACCAGAGGAGATCAGACAGCTCACCATATCAATGACATCCACACACACACACACATTCATGCACAAAAGAAAAGGTTTGACTTTTTGATGCAAAGAAGGGCACGAAGTGTATATTTCACCTCCAAATAATATGCACACCACAGACACACACACACACACACACACATGCATGTACGCGCACACACACACAAAGCTGCACACAGTCCCAGTGGGATGACATCTCATTTATCTTACATGAAAGAAGCAGAAACCAAAACAATTGTTGCAAAGGGGGTGTGATCACGTGCAGCCAAACTTCACTCAGACTTCTGTGTAAGCTAAAGAAAATTCTTCTCCATGCTGATAATCTTGTCCCACCATGGATAACCATTTTAAAAGAGAAATAGAACACAGGTCTGACGTAAATAAAATTGCTGAGATAAAAGCATTTGCATCAGTGTGAGTTTAAATGGACATATGGTAATGTTAATATGCTTAGCATGGAGCATCATGTGTGTTAAGGTGGTGCCAATTAACAATGGTATTAACAATGGTATTAACTTGAATTAAACAGGCCATAAAATTGTATTTAATCTGTTGAATTAAGCCTAATGCCGTTGAAGCTTTCTGGCATATGAAAAACTGGTCTCTGAAATGTGTGCATGTGTGTGTGTGTGTGTGTGTGAGAGAGAGATATCAGGAGGACAGAGCTCTGGCTTATGTGACAATGTTCTCTTCCTTGAGGCTTCATTATAAACAGGATGGAAATGACCATCTATATGACATGCAACTACAGTTACTGCATGCTGATTCTCATCTGATATACACATGAACAGCTAAAGTCATACGGTCAGCACAAGAGGACAGTTCCTTGTACAAATACCAAATGGCTGCTTTATATGACTCTTTCAGAAAACACTCAATAAATTCCCCTTACACACACACACACACACACACACACACACACACACAATATTTCCAAATATAATGCTAGTCTATACAGTGACACTGAAAGGCATCCATTAAAGCATGAAGGTAGTCTAAAAAGAATGACAGAGTGCACAGAAAAAAAGAGGGACAGAAAGATTGGAAACAAGTTTCCATTTAGCACTCCTTGCAAGAATACATTGGAGGACAGTTGATTGGACCTGTCTAAGATAAAATGGTCTCAAAGACAATCTGTACAAAATAAAATGAGAATAGGACAGTGTGATTGGATTTGGTTTTATTTACATTTATAGCATTTGGCAGGTGCTCTCATCCAGAGCATCATACATAAGTACTTTAAAGTCCCTATCAATGAAGACATCCTCATACTGGTTCACTAGGTCAGGGATTCAGAGTACCTTCAGGATTGATTCCTGTTGGGGAGGTTTGTACAATATGAAAAAGCAAAAGACAATGATGATTTTTTTTTTTAAATAAAAAAGTGCTACCTGTATGTACTAAATTACTTAGTGAAGAGTCTTTAGCCAGCCTGTGAACTCATCTGTTCAAACATCCAAGGGAATGTCATTCCACTGCCTAGGTGCCAGTACAGACAAGAGCCTTGATGCATGTGTGGCATGGAGTTTCAGTAGGTTCCTAGATATATACCCCTAAGGTGGTTTACCTCCATAAAAAAATAATGACTACCCCATGCTGGTTTAATTACCCGTGATAATATCCAATAAGGACACAGGTTCACTATATCTCAC
Organism: Noturus placidus; assembly: GCA_022414735.1. Taxonomy (NCBI): domain Eukaryota; kingdom Metazoa; phylum Chordata; class Actinopteri; order Siluriformes; family Ictaluridae; genus Noturus; species Noturus placidus. Next base: position 2,782 of record JAFFST010051778.1, on the reverse strand, counting down.
ATAGAAACGCTGAGATGTGGATATGGTTATAAAAATGTGTCTTAATTAAATCACCATAAAGAAAAGAGAAAGAACCTGATATAATTAGCAGGAATAAAATGCCAATCCAGGCTGACAGCACCGAGCTGCTGTGCTATAAAAATGAATAATAATAATAATAATTTACAAAGTAACAATGAACTGGATCTTACCAGTAGTAAGGAAGGCTAGATACCGGACAGGTTTCCACACCACGCCCGAGTGCATCAAATCACCTTCTCATACACTCCAGTGAGATCCACTGCAAATATTTATACACAGCAATCTATGAAAGCAAAACCACCACCACACAGGGATAGCCTACCCACTCTGGGCCCCCCAGCTCTTAAGAAAAAACACAAATCAATTAGACAATACAAACAAATATACACACAGAAATGAAACCAAATGTAAGGGAAATTGATTATCCCAAAATCATTCTTATAATGGACACTATTTATAAAAGTAAGATACAAAAAGAAATACCAATAAAACAAAATAGAATACAAAAGTAGAAACAAATAGAATACAACAAAAAACTGAAACTCAAACTTGAGGGTATCAACCTCCTATAGTTAGTGGCACCACTGCAATGAATTCAATCCACTCGGGTACCAAAAACTCAATCTAGCCAAGTGCAAATAATGGCCTACAGACTCCACTCCACCCAGCCTTGAAAGGAAAACATCTGGGTTACGCATGTAACCCTGTTCCCTTGTGTGCTCTTGTGCGCGTGACCGGTATCTGAAGCTTGTGTAGAATTATGCCTCTACTTAGAAGTCTGCTATGATCAGGTGATGTGGCAATTAAGCATGTCACATGGAATATGTATGGCACCTGTGAACCACACCGCCAGCCTCTATTATCTGAAGCGAAGACACAATTCACAGGCCTGCCCTGGTATGACAAAGGTACGCAATATCTCGTTCCCTTCTAAGGGAGCAGGGTTACATGCATAAACCAATACATTCCATTTCAAAGGGAATGTTACAAAGTATGGGAATGAGAATACCCACTCCGTCATACAGAGGGCATGGCCTGTTCAAAAAGACCCAAGCCCGAGGGTCACTGCAAGACACTCGAGCCAGTGGTGGAATGCATATCCCAGCTGTAATAACGAATGAATGTGTGTGGCATAGACCATCCTGCAGCAGCACACACATCTTGTAAGGATACCCCTTTGGACAAAGCCTTGGAGGAGGCAACTGCGGAATGAGCTCTTATGACCAGAGGCATGGCGAGGCATGCCTCGTAAGACATAGAGATTACATAGAGCATCAACTTTACTGCTACGAGCCACTTCCTTTTCCCTGGGCCAGTCTACATTCAACTGCCCTAGTAATCACCACAAGCAGCTCTTTATATGCTTGAGAGCTGCTGTCTGTTTTTGGTGCTATGGCACCCTCTACCAACTCCTTGTTGTCAGCGAGGGTGTTTTGGCTTTCCATAGGGGAAGGAGGAGTCACAACGTGAGCTTTAGAGTTAAAGTTTAGAGTTTAGAGTTTGGAGAGCCGGAACCGGAAGACAGAGCAAGAGACAGAGCAGCACTCATCTCTGGCTCCTCTTTCAAATCCATACGAGAACCCCATGACCTTAGCCGGGTGGTTGCCTCGGCAGCGGACAGCCCAGATCCGTGAGGCTCTGACACCCAACTCCCTTCAAACAAAAAGAGAGCGAGTAGAGAGCAGAGCTGCCCAATTTTGAAATGTTCACAACACTGACAGAGAGTCCCCTCAAGGGCTGCTGTCACATGCTCTATGCCCAAACATTTCACACAGAAAGCGTGTCAGTTTCCTCCTGTGATGAAGGCCAGCGCAGTGGCCAGCGCAGACCACAACAATCTGCTCAGGTCAGCCGATCCTGGGCGAGCCCCTGTCGGCTTGCAAGGCCACTAGGTCTGCGCCTACAATCACACCCACATTCACACACCCATCCATACACTATGGCCACTTTAGACTCGCCAATCAGCCCCAGTCTTTGGACTGGGGGAGGAAACTGGAGTACCCGGCGGAAACCCCCGATGCACGGGGAGAACATGCAAACTCCGCACACAAATGGCCCTGGTGGGACTCGAACCCCAGACCCTGGAGGTGTGAGGCGAACATGCTAACCACTTATATATATAAAAATAATCATGCGATGTGCTTAATTGCCACGTCACCTGATCATGGCAGGCCTACAAGCTTCAGATACTGGTCACACGCACAAGGGTGCTTCCCATACTGGTATGCTAAACACAACATTGACGTTTCCTTTGAAAGGGAACAATTAGTAGTAATAAAACAAAATTAATGTAACTAACAAAGCAGCAATAGGAACAAATTATAGAAATAAAAAAAAACACCCAAGAAACCAACCACCTGGAAAATCAGCAAGAAGGAAACAAAACAAAAAGATTATACACTTCAGTGTCAAAATTCCCAAAAGAAAGAATCTACAAAGCAAGGCAGAAACAGAATAGAAGCAAACCAAAACGGAACAAAAACAATGTGGAAGCAAAATACCAGTGTCAAAGCTTCAAGCCATGCTAATGGGCTGATTTATAGTGGTTAATTTGCGCCTTTCAGTACTCATATAATAGATTTTGGTCTGGAAGCAGAGTCAACAGCAGGACACTTTTATATTACTTTTCTTTTTCTGTTCTTATAACTATCTGTTTTATTTAAATAAAACAATCGTAACATCAGCTTATAGCTCGCTAGCATTGTTTGCGTTTCACTGGCATTGGCCACTGCTGGCTTTGTCTCTGTTTCACTGGCATTAC
>JAFFST010051774.1:38259-59596 GCA_022414735.1 Noturus placidus | reverse complement strand
GCATTAATCGCCCCAAACACCGTGCGTTAATCGCCCCAAACACCGTGCATCAACCGCTTCAAACACCGTGCATTAATCGCTCCAAACGCCATGTATCAATCGCTCCAAACACCGTGCGTTAATCGCTCCAAACACCGTGTGTTAATCGCTCCAAACACCGTGTATCAATTGTTCCAGACACCGTGTGTCAATCGCTCCAAACACCGTATGTTAATCGCTTCAAACACCGTGTTTTAATCGCTCCAAACACCGTGTGTTAATCGCTCCAAACACCGTGTATTGATCGCTCAAAACACCATGCATTAATCGCTCCAAACACCGTGTATTAATCGCTCCAAACACCGTGTATCAACCGCTTCAAACACTGTGTGTTAATCGCTCCAAACACTGTGCACCAATTGCTCCAAACACCGTGCACTAATTGCTTCAAACACCGGGCACTAATCGCTCCAAACACCGTGTATTACTCGCTCCAAACACTATGCATTAATCGCGCCAAACAACGTGTCTTAATCGCTCCAAACACCGTGTATTAATCGGTCAAAACACCATGCATTAATCGCTCCAAGCACCGTGTATCAATCGCTTCAAACACCGTGTTTTAATCGCTCCAAACACCGTGTGTTAATCGCTCCAAACACCGTGTGTTAATCGCTCCAAACACCGTGCGTTAATCGCTCCAAACACCGTGTAACAATCGCTCCAAACACAGTGTTTCAAACTATCCGGAGACCGTGTATCAAGCGCCCCAAACACCATGTATTAATCGCCCCAAACACCGTGTATGAATCGATCCAAACAGCGTGTGTCAATCGCTCCAAACACCGTGTGTCAATCACTCCAAACACCGTGTGTTATTCGCTCCAAACACCGTGTGTTAACCGCTCCAAACACCGTGTATCAAGCGCCCCAAACACCGTGTATCAATCGCTACAAACACCGTGTGTCAATCGCTACAAACACCGTGTATCAATCGCCCCAAACACCGCCCATTAATCGCTCCAAACACCGTGTGTTGATCGCTCCAAACACCGTGTATTAATCGATCCAAATACCGTGTGTCAATCGCTCCAAACACCGTGCATCAATCGCTCCAAACGCCATGTATCAGTCGCTCCAAACACCGTGCGTTAATCGCTCCAAACACCGTGTGTTAATCGCCCCAAACACCGTGTGTGAATCGCTCAATCGCTCCAAACACCGTGTGTCAATCGCTCCAGACACCGTGTGTTAATCGCTCCAAACACCGTGTATCAATCGCTTCAAACACAGTTTATCAATCGATCCAAACACCGTGTGTTGATCGCTCCAAGCACCGTGTGTTAATCGCTCCAAACGCCGTGTGTTAATCGCTCCAAACACCGTGTGTTAACCGCCCCAAACACCGTGTATCAAGCGCACCAAACACCGTGTATCAAGCGCCCCAAACACCGTGCATTAATCGCCCCAAACACCGTACATTAATTGCTCCAAACACCATGCATTAATCGCTCCAAACACCGTGTATCAATCGCTCCAAACACTGTGCGCTAATCACTCCAAACACCGTGTGTTAATCGCTCCAAACACCGTGTATCGATCGCTCCAAACACCGTGTGTTAACCGCTCCAAACACCGTGTATCAAGCGCCCCAAACACCGTGTATTAACCGCTCCAAACACCGTGTATCAATCGCTCAAAACACCGTGTGTTAATCGCTCCAAACACGTGTGTCAATTGCTCCAAACACCGTGCGTTAATCGCTCCAAACACCGTGTGTTAATCGCCCCAAACACCGTGTGTGAATCGCTCAATCGCTCCAAACACCGTGTGTCAATCGCTCCAGACACCGTGTGTTAATCGCTCCAAACACCGTGTATCAATCGCTTCAAACACAGTTTATCAATCGATCCAAACACCGTGTGTCAATCGCTCCAAACACCGTGTGTCAATCGCTCCAAACACCGTGTGTTGATCGCTCCAAGCACCGTGTGTTAATCACTCCAAGCACCGTGTATTAGTCGGTCCAAACACCGTTTATCAGCCGCTCCAAACACCGTTCATCAACCGTGCCAAACGCAGTGTTTTAATCGCTCCAAACACCGTGTATTAATCGCTCAAAACACCATGCATTAATCGCGCCAAATACCGTGTATTAATCGCTCCAAACACCGTGTATCAACCGCTCCAAACACTGTGTGTTAATCGCTCCAAACACCGTGTATCAGCCGCTCCAAGCACCGTGTATTAGTCGGTCCAAACACCGTTTATCAGCCGCTCCAAACACCGTTCATCACACCGTTCATCAACCGCGCCAAACGCAGTGTTTTAATCGCTCCAAACACCGTGTATTAATCGCTCAAAACACCATGCATTAATCGCGCCAAATACCGTGTATTAATCGCTCCAAACACCGTGCATCAATCGCTCAAAACACCGTGCATTGATCGCTCAAAACACCATGCATTAATCGCGCCAAACACCGTGCATCAATCGCTCCAAACACCGTGCATTAATCGCCCGAACACCGTGCATTAATCGCCCCAAACACCGTGCGTTAATCGCCCCAAACACCGTGCATCAACCGCTTCAAACACCGTGCGTTAATCGCTCCAAACACCGTGTGTTAACCGCTCCAAACACCGTGTATCAAGCGCCCCAAACACCGTGTATAGATCGCCCCAAACACCGTGTGTTAATCGCTCCAAACACCGTGTATCAATCGCTCCAAACACCGTGTGTTAATCGCTCCAAACACCGTGTGTTAACCGCTCCAAACACCGTGTATCAACCGCTCCAAACACCGTACATCAATCGCCCAAACACCGTGCATTAATCGCCCAAACTCCGTGTATTAATCGCCCCAAACACCGTGTATCAATCGCCCCAAATACCGCCCATTAATCGCTCCAAACACCGTGTGTTGATCGCTCCAAACACCGTGTATTAATCGATCCAAACGCCGTGTGTTAATCGCTCCAAACACAGTGTATTAATCGCTCCAAACACCGTGTATTAATCGCTCAAAACACCATGCATTAATCGCGCCAAACACCGTGTATCAAGCGCCCCAAACACCGTGTATCAATCGCTCCAAACGCCGTGCATCAATCGATCCAAACACAGTGTATTAATCGCTCCGAACACCGTGTATCAATCGCTCCAAACACAGTGTATCAATCGATCCAAACACCGTGTGTCAATCGCTCCAAACACAGTGTATCAAACGATCCAGAGACCGTGTATCAAGCGCCCCAAACACCATGTATTAATCGCTCCAAACACCGTGTATCAATCGATTCAAACACCGTGTATCAAACGATCCAGAGACCGTGTATCAAGCGCTCCAAACACCGTGCGTTAATCGCTCCAAACACCGTGTGTTAATCGCTCCAAACACCGTGTATCAATTGCTCCAAACACCGTGCGTTAATCGCTCCAAACACCGTGTGTTAATCGCCCCGAACACCATGTGTTAATCGCTCCAAACGCCGTGCATCAATCGGTCCAAACACAGTGTATTAATCGCTCCGAACACCGTGTATCAATCGCTCCAAACACAGTTCATCAATCGATCCAAACACCGTGTGTCAATCGCTCCAAACACCGTGTGTTAATCGCTCCAAACACCGTGTGTTAATCGCTCCAAACACCGTGTGTTAGTAGCCCCAAACACCGTGTATCGATCGCTCCAAACACCGTGCGCTAATCACTCCAAACACCGTGTATCAATCGCTCCAAACACCGTGTATCAATCGCCCCAAACACTGTGTATTAATCGCTCCAAACACCATGTATTAATCGCTCCAAACACCGTGTATCAATCGATCCAAACACCGTGTATCAATCGATCCAAACACAGTGTATTAATCGCTCCGAACACCGTGTATCAATCGCTCCAAACACAGTGTATCAATCGATCCAAACACAGTGTATCAGGCGCCCCAAACACCGTGTATCAAGCGCCCCAAACACCGTGTATCAAGCGCCCCAAACACCGTGTATTAATCGCCCCAAACACCGTGTATTAATTGCTCCAAACACCATGCATTAATCGCTCCAAACACCGTGTGTTAATAGCCCCAAACACCGTGTATCAATCGCTCCAAACACCGTGCGCTAATCACTCCAAACACCGTGTGTTAATCGCTCCAAACACCGTGTATCAATCGCTCCAAACACCGTGTGTTAACCGCTCCAAACACCGTGTATCAAGCGCCCCAAACACCGTGTATTGATCGCTCCAAACACCGTGTATTAATTGCTCCAAACACCATGCATTAATCGCTCCAAACACCGTGTGTTAACCGCTCCAAACACCGTGTATCAATCGCTCCAAACACCGTGTATCAATCGCTCCAAACACCGTGTATCAATCGCTCCAAACACCGTGTATCAATCGCCCCAAACACTGTGTATTAATCGCTCCAAACACCATGCATTAATCGCTCCAAACACCGTGTGTGAATCGCCCCGAACACCGTGTATCAATCGCTCCAAACACCGTGTATCAATCGCTCCAAACACCGTGTATTAATCGCCCCAAACACCGTGTATTAATCGCTCCAAACACACCGTGTATTATTCGACTAATTAATGTTTTTGTGATGGTCCATGTCATTTATCTTTCTTTTGCTCTCTCTCCCCCCCTCTCTCTCTCTCTCTTTCTCTCTCTCTCTTTCTCTCTCTCTCTGTCTGTCTGTCTGTCTCTCTCTCTTTCTCTCTCTCTCTGTCTGTCTGTCTCTCTCTCTCAGTCTCTGTCTGTTTCTCACTCAGCCTCTGTCTGTCTCTCTCTCAGCCTCTGTCTGTCTCTCTCTCCGTCTCTGTCTGTCTCTGTCTGTCTGTATGTCAGTCTGTCTCTCTCTCTCTGTCTGTCTGTCTGTCTCTCTCTTTCTCTCTCTCTCTGTCTGTCTGTCTGTCTGTCTCTCTTTCTCAGCCTCTGTCTGTCTCTCTCTCAGCCTCTGTCTGTCTCTCTCGCCGTCTCTGTCTGTCTCTGTCTGTCTGTATGTCTGTCTGTCTCTCTCTCTCTCTGTCTGTCTCTCTCTGTCTGTCTGTTGGTCTCTCTATCTCTCTTGTGCTCTCTCTCTCTCAGTCTCTCTCTCTCTCTCACTCTGTCTGTCTCTCTCTCTCTCTCTGTCTGTCTGTCTGTCTCTCTGTCTGTCTCTCTCTCTCTCTCTCTCTCTCTCTCTCTCAGTGTATTTCACTACACATTTAAGAACTGGCCAAGAACCCAAAGAGAATATTGTTAGAATTTTATGATCAATTCACAAAAGCCTCATGACTTCACCAGAAATCTAATACAAATCAATTCTATTCATTTGTGCTATAAATATGTGTGCTGTATCCACTGAATCTACAGTAACCAGATGAGCTTAAACACTGAAGCAAAGACATGAGCATAAACTGTTTCTACGCTCTTTTGGGGTATCTATATCGGACCATGCACAGCATCAGAAGATGAAACACATGCTAAAGCCTTTTTAAGGTAATATTGTGACAGTAGGCTCCAGGCCCCCTGTGACCTTGTGTAAGATAAGCGGTACAGAAAATTGATGGAGGGATGGATATTGTCACAGTGACTAGTTTTCCCTGCAGGCTAGTTAAACAAAGCCAGATGTTTCCCAAGCAGGTCTGTTTCTGTCTCAAACACTTAAGTCCTCGGGGTCAAAGTTCAGAGGTGATGAGTAAAACAGGAACATGTTGAAGATGACAAATCGGCTGTCTCGTCACATCTGACGCCAGTATTGCCATGATGGAAGGTGAACGAACATCTGAATATATATATATATATATATATATATATATATATATATATATATATAAAATGAGAGAATTGGATACATAATCCTGTTTGAGTAACCTCAGCATTCGAGGAATGTCCTCAGTTAGAGACGACACCGGTCCGATCCAGCAGGAACTCCAGCTGGCTGAGTTTCCTTTGGGAAGGACAGTTGAGCTGCTGCACCTTTCCTGACATGTTGTGCAGCAACATTAGCTGTTTTTTCCTCCCCTATGTCTTTGGTTAACAGACTGAGATCATCCGCTTTGGCTCACTATTTAAAAGGACTAAAATAACGTTTGAAATGAAAATATCTTTGGCAATTATGGAAATATCAACATCCCACGGAATTCTTGGAAATCTTATATAAGTGGTCGTTAGATTCCCCGGGGCCCATGCGTAATAAAAACAAATGAGCACTGCTGATTTCTCTGTGTTAGTCCATGCTGACCTCATGGTTCTCTCCAGTGTGCATGACTAAACCTTTCAATTACGACCATTTAATGAAAACTAATTGCTCAAGTGAAAGAAGTGGAAAAAAGAGAGTACACATCATGAAATGGTTTCGATATACCTCCTCATATTTCCCACAATCTTCATTAGACGTCAGTGTTGCATATGATTGAGCTGGTGTTCATGTCACTGCACACACTTCATTTTCATTTCCTGGTTTCTATAAAAGCCAAGAATGAGTGAGCATGGTACCAAATGACTGTTGTTTATAAATCAGTAACCACAGGTTGAACTCTAAGATTCTCTATTCATGCAGTTATTCAATCAGCCAATCATGTGCCGGCACACAATGCATGTATTGACGCATGTGCATGTAAAGAACTTCAGTTAATGTTCACATAAAACATCAGAATGATGGAAAAACTCTCAACTCAGTGCCGTTGACCATGGCATGGCTGTTGGTGCCAGTTTACAGTACATAAAGTACAGCAGTTGAGGGTTAAGGGCCTTGCTCAAGGGCCAAACAGTGGCATTTTGGCAGTGATGACTCAGATGGTAGAGCGGGTTGTCCACTAATCGTAGGGTTGGCGGTTCGATTCCCGGCCCACGTGACTCCACATACCGAAGTGTCCTTGGGCAAGACACTGAACCCCAAGTTGCTTCCAATGCTAAGCTGGCACCTTGCATGGCAGCTCTGCTCCCATTGGTGTGTGAGAGTGTGTGTGAATGTGTAAATGAGACACAGTGTAAAGTGTTTTGGATAAAAGCGCTATATAAGTGCAGACCATTTAAACTCACAACCTTCCGATCAATCCAACGTGTTCACCGCTGAGCTTCCCTTGTTCATGAGAAAGGGTCAGATGAAAACGTCCAGACTGGTTTGAGATGACCGGAAGGCTACGGTAACTCAAATAACCACTCTTTATGACCATGGTGCACAGAAAAGCATGTCAGAATGCACGACATGTTGAACCTTGAGGTGGATGAGCTATAACAGCACATCCGGTTCCACTCCTGTCAGCCAAGAACAGGAATCTGAGGCTGCAGTGAGCACAGGTTGACCAAAACTGGACAGCTGAAAAAAGTTCCAGTTACGATTTATTCTCCCAAAGGGTTTGCTTTGTCCATGTTTTATCAGAGCCACTCAAACAGTTCCCTAACTAAAAGGTAGCCCTATGTATTGCAAAGATGTTTTATAGAGCTTCATTTACAAATACATTACTCTGATTGAAGGCTTAACGAACGCATTCAACTGAAATGTTTTTGGTTTTTTTTATATCCCAATTTTTGTAATAACTGCCCCAATACCTCTAGGTTTTATGTTCTCAATACAGAGAACCATGAGGTTCTTCTTCTGTGGTAATCACACATACAGTAAATAGAAATCAGGTTGAAAAACCCTGGAGTATTCCTTTAACGTTCTGCACTATTGATTTCCCGGATCGGATATTATTTAATAAATATCTGCCAAATGAAAGCATGTAAATATTTGGAACAGCCAGTCTGACTTTATAAGTATTTCCACATAAAAATCCTACAGCCTGTCGAAGCTAACCATGAAAATGAAGCCATGATGTAGACACATCTGTAGAATGTCGAGATGGAAAGGATTACGGAGGCTGACTGCTAATCAGTAACATCTCCAACTAATAAAGTCAATTCAAGGTGATTTTTTTGGGTGGGGGGGGGGGGGCTTTGCCGGCATTCCGAGTCGGAGCTTCGGCTTCTTTGTCATGTTTACGTTGAACATTTATTCATTCATTAGATCCAAAGTAACGTACGAGTTAGACAGGATTCAATCACAGTACAGAGCTGTTAAAGAAACCGTATATGTTCCAAAATAAACTGGAACTCTGATGACTTTTTTGGGTTGTTTTTTTTTTTTTTTTTTTTTTTCCAACTGCATGCAAACCAAATTTTTATGTCGTTTCAAATCAAATCAAATGACAGTTTTGCGATTGTTTTTAGAGCAGTCATTCAATACATGGTGCTTTGGGATGTCAGAAATTGGAGACGCCATCAACAAATGTTAAATAAATATCAACTATGACACGGTTGTTTGTTTTTGTTTTGTTTTGTTAGCTAGCGCATTAATAGACGTAAACCTGCACTACTGTCAGAAAAATAATCAAACCCTTTCTGTCCAATCAGAATTGAGATTGCTAATAGGTGGTGGGTGATGTCATCAACATTCATCATGTGAGACAGGTTTGATCTACATACTGTTGAATGTCTATGACGGTGTGTATTATCCCCCCCCCCCCCCCCCCCATCCCGCCCATCATTTCTGACTGTGGTGGATTTTTTTTGGGGTCTGGTTACTTTTCTGATCTCATTTGATCTTCAATATAAAACATCTGGAGCTGAGCGCATTTCACACCTGCTTTTAATTCACAGCACAGACAGAAAGCTGTGTATTAGCTCTTCACAATCAGGGGCTGTTAGTCACGTTCTGACTGAACCTAGACTACTGCCTAACTCGCCGAGTAATCATGTTTAAACAATATCAACAAATACAGATATTAGATTAGGTAACTGTTTCATTTAGTCTATCAGAGTTCCTGAGGGTTCTCTAGAAGATTCTAAGACAAAACAAACAAACAAACAAACAAACACGCCTTCTCTTGTTATATACAATCCACAAAACGCAAAGACCTTCCAGTCTCGGAAACTTGGTTACAGCTTGACCTCTGACCTCTGACTGGAGACTCCTTCCATAAATGTTAAATACACGTCCCCTCACAGAAAACTTCAGCATATCATTTTTTTGTTGTTGTTGTTAAATGAAAATGCCATTTTAATTGTTTTATTATTAGACTTAGATTAGGTTGAGAGTGATGTGACGTCCCTGTGATGAGCGGATAACGTATTACTGTCGAACGAGCGCGTTAATATAAACCTGTGATTTGCTGTTGTAGAAAATATATCAAGACCTTCTGACCAATCACAATCAAATGAAATGAAAAGAAAAGCATTTGAGTATTTACATAAGCTTATAGATAGATAGACAGATAGATAGATAGATAGATAGATAGATAGATAGATAGATAGATAGATAGATAGATAGATAGATAGATAGATGGATAGATAGATACCTGATATAGATAGACGGATAGATGGCATTGGTAAATATGAGCTGTGAAGGCTGTGAAAAATTCTCTTTATTGTTGAAACTTTTGAGTTTTTGTTCAAAAAATGCACGGATCGTTGCATGCCTCTATTTAATATATAATTAATATATTTAATAATATTTTTAATAAACAAACCTGTGTTGTGTTTGCAGTTGTTTGACATCCATGAGAGCAGAGTACTTATGTGATTTTATTTATTTATTTATTTATTTATTTATTTGCATAAAAAGATCAAAAGGTTCAACAATAAAGACAAATTTTTACAGTCTTCACAGCTCATATTTACCAAGGGTGCCAATATTAATGGAGGGCACTGTATATGAAATGCCTCATAATGTGTTATGAATACAGGATTCAAAGGAAGTGTTTCCATCATACATATGCACTATGTCTTATCTTACCAACTCCACATCCTGTGGTCTGGTGTTTTATTCTGGGGGTTGATGACTCGGTACATGTAGAACGCCGTTTCAGTTCTGTGATGTTAAAGAATAACTGGAAGGTAATGGTAGTTGAAGTGTGTACTCACCTTCTCTCCTACAATCAGACTTCGATACGTGTGTTCAGGGAGCAGCTGCTGATCATTAACCAAGAAGTGACTCTGTCGAATGCTTTTACTGGACTCTGTGCAAAGAAAGTCCGATAGAACGTCCTTCGCTTTCCGAGCAACGAGTCAAGAATGCGGCTGAAATCATAAGCCATTAGAGGGTGAGATGGTGCATATCAAGTGCAATTTAAATCGAATTTAAATCAAATCCACCTGAACATGCCGTGAGGGAGTCCGACAACCTGTGTGCAAAATCGGTTTAAAAGTTCTGTTTCACTCTGCGGATTTGAATTATTATTATTTTTATTTTTGCAGAATAAATAAATTAGTAACAGTTCCAAGCACAAGCATCTGAAATGATTTGCCTTTTTTTTTTTTTTTTTTTGCCATTGCTTACACAATAGATCGAGAGATTCAACATGCACAATGTTGCTCACATAGACACTTCAAAATACCCTCACGCCCCGCCGTGTTTCCGCCAGAAGGAGGCAGCATTCCTGGGTTTGTCCTGTCAGGATAGCAGTGTACCTGTAAAATCTTCTGATCTTTCTTGATTTCGTAGCCTCGTGTGTGTCCTCAAAGAAAAAGCAATCCCATCGATGATATAAACGTGTAGGCATTGAAAACAACCATCCATCCATCCATCCATCTTCAACCACTTACTCCTTTTCAGGGTCACGGGGGAACCTGGAGCCTATCCCAGGGAGCATCGGGCACAAGGCGGGGTACACCCTGGACAGGGTGCCAGTCCATCACAGAGCACAATCACATACACACTCACACACACATTTATACACTACGGACACTTTAGACACGCCCATCAGTCTACCATGCATGTGTTTGGACTGGGGGAGGAAACCGGAGTACCCGGAGGAAAGCATTGAAAACAATATTGTGATAATACCGTTTATCATTACGATATCAACTACGATAAAACGTCAGAAAATTACCACGATACTAAAACTAATGTTAGCTGTAATTACTATAAGAGCGGAACACACACACACACACTCACACACACACACACACACAGACACACACAATAAATCACAGTGTATGTTAAACACACAACACACTACAGAGCCTGGTCTGTTTTACAGATCTTCAATGTTACAAGTAACAAACGAAGGTTAAATAGTGTATGTTACTATATATATATATATATATATATATATATATATATATATATTAATAATGACCAAAAAGACCTATATCATGTTCAAAACTCGTCAAATCGCAGTATAATTCTCTTATGACGTGTAGGCCCTCACGTTTCCTCTATAGCTGCCACTTCTTCTTTCGATTCTTCTCTGCAACGTTCGGATCTTCTCAGCTGCTACAATGTTTTTCACTTATTTCTTTTTTTTTATGATATTCTGGTAATTCCGCACTGTCTTTTGTAAGAAAATCAAGATAAAGAATATTTTCAACCTCCCCCTTATTGTTAAAAAAAAATAAATCCGTTCAATGTCTATATGAGCTCCAAGTTACATGAACATGACATGAGCAGAGCATAAGGACAGAGAACGTACTCTGCATGGCTCTGTAGCAGCTAAACCCATACAAGGTTAGCTTAGCTGTGCTTCCCCTTGACTAGCGACACCAAACTATCCCAGTCTCGTGTTAAATAGGCAAAATTGTCTATATTTTATCCGTCTGGTAGTCCTGCAGGGAACAGTGATGACAGGCAAATTTTATGATAAATTCAACTTTTTTCACACTTTTTTAATCATGTAGCCTTCACATGCAAGAAAAAAATATATACGCATGGAAACAGTGTATACAGAAGTAGGTTTTTAAAAGGGTTTTTTTGATGGAGTAGAATCTGGGCTCAGACCCGGATGATTAACAGTCCAGCGTACACCCCTGGAGGTGGGGGTTGTTATGGAGGGTGCAAAGTTTTGCACTCAACTGTATTTTTCTCCTTTATGTTATTACCATATAAATTTCTGTAGGAAGATACAACAAATAGCTATGATTGCATCTTATCCTATATACACATAGTCTTTGCATTTGATTTATATAAACTTTTGTCTATATACTTTACAGGGAATGTAAATTTCAGTTAAAAACGTTTTCATAAAGTGAGAATGTAAGATATATGTGCATAATTAAGAGAAAAGAAAATGATTTGATATAAATTATAAATCCTTTGAATGAATTACCATTACTGTACAATGTTTAAGGTATAGGACTGCAGTATAGCATTTTATATCATACCCCACCACACACATAGATCAACATACACACACACACACATACACTGACACACACACACACACACACACACACACACACACACACACACACATCTCAACATTAAGCAGAATCAAAAGGTTCATTCCCTCAATAAAGATTGGTCACGCTCAACCAGCCAAAGTACTTGGAAATCAATCAGTACTTTTTGTTCAGAAATTGATTAAAATAAACAAACACTGGAATAAAAAAAGCAACAAATAAACAACGGATATAACTCAATTTAAATAGCACCTTTGCATTATATAGTTATCATATTTAAAACATTTTTTTTTTTTTATTTTAACCCTGCCAACCATTTGTTCAGTTTAGGCCGGACACATTTCTTAAAGCACCATTTTCTTTTTTATATTATTCTATTTATATTTCTTTTCATTATAAATGGTGTTAAATTGCGACCACAGATAAGGAATTCATTCTATAGTGTACCTCGTTTTTCTGTGCATACGACAACAAAGGCCATGGTTTTCTGAAAGCACCTGTGTCTGACAAGAGCAAGAATTGAGATGTAGTGAAATCCTGGTGTCACGCAGCCACCCAGAGGATGGAAATGTTGGCACCTTCGTCATGAGTGATTTGATTGATGCGTCCACGTATGCAGTCCAGCGTGACGTAAATGGCTGTGCCGTTCTGGACCTCGAAAGATGCTCTGACGCCAACACTGGTCCACTCGCTTCCCTCGGGCATCTGACCCCCAACCTGCTGCGCCAGAGGACCCGAAGTCGTTCTGTCCTGGCCCTGCTGATGTAGCACCAGCTTCACCACGTTGCATGAGTGGATCAGCTTCAGAGTGAGCGCCAGGTTGGCTGTCCCAGCTTCTTGGAAAACAAAATTCCGTTGTGGGTGTTGGTGTCCTGCGCCAGCAAGCCTGATGTGTTCGGCATCTGGACCAATCTGCTGAAATAACAAAGGTTTGTTCCTCACAGCTCCCGATGGAAGGCCTGTCCTGGACACGGTTGCCATTAGCGATGAGGAAATGGTGCCTGGAATCCAGAGAAGACTTAGCATGCTAATTCCAGAGCTGTCTCCAAAGTATCGGACATTGCACTGAGACGGAGTGAGAATCTCAAAGTTTAGCCAGTCACCCGAGTCTACGATGGTACTAGCAGACAAAGTGATGGAGGTGTCCCTATAGTTGACACCGGATTTAAATGAACGCATTACTTCCTGGTTGGTCCCATTCCCATTAATGTAGGCGGCTAGCGAGAAGCCTTCACGGACGCACGTGTGGCCCATGGCATAAAGTGCCTGCTGCAGGACGAACTTGACAACGCCTCGCTCAGTGAAGCGAATGCCACGGTTATCATGAGTCAGTGCCACTACATAGGGGTCAGAGACAGTAGCAACACGAAAGGATGGCTGATAGTTACCGTGGTAGTGAGGTGCCGTAGATGTCTGAGCAGTCATTGAAACGGCTCCGGTGTCATGTGACAGCCATAGCAGGCTGAACGCTGAAGAGCCGAGCTCGTAAAGCTGCAGTTCTTTGCTCTGGTTGCAGTGATGGTTTGGGCTCTTGAGAAGCAGCCACAGAGTCTGGTTTGGCTCCACCTCAGCTGCTGCACTCACACTCACACCCTGGAAGTGCTTCCTCTCTGGCTGCTCCACCCGTACACCACTAAGGTCGCGACCTTCCTCCTCACTGCCACCACTAAGCCTCACACCAACCTGCAGGAAGTTGCGGCAACTGTGTTTCAAGGCAAAGTTGTGATCCAGCCAGAGCAGACCGTGTTGATTGAGGCTGATGGAACCATCACGGCTGACCAGGAGGTCACTACCCTCCTTTCCCATTACGCTCAGCTGCAGACCTGGGACCACAGCACTGCTTTTTGTTCGAGCTGGGGGTAAAGTGACTGAGGCGGACCAAGACTGCGAGAATGTGTTTTCTGAGATCACTCCACACACTGTGTCGCTCATGGTGCTACACGGAACAGCTATGGGCTCCCCATCGCAGTCTGAACATGCTTGGCACTCCTGTAGTTCCTGATTGTAGAAGTACTCATGACCACACAGGCCTGCAGAGATCTCTCGTTCGGACACGCCCAAGCACCGGAAGCCACCTGTCCACACAAGTACAGGGTATATGTTAAAGGAATGGTTTACCACAAATGATGATCATTTGGCTAACAAACTATGGTTAGCAATGGTTATTTCAGGCATATTCTAAGTGCCCACTTGCAAATTTTGGTGCATCCTGACACACTGGAAGTCTCTAATTGCAGACCTGCTAACTCCGCAGAGGAATAATGCACAGTAGCACGGAAAGGAGGAGGGGTCATGAAATGGTTCCACAAGGCTGATGTTTTCACTGTTGTTTTTGTCCTTTTTTTTTCAATCAAAATTCAATCAAAGTTTTTTCTTCAAAAACTGAACATGCCCTTTCGGACCATATTTCAAGGTCTCCCTAAGAAATACAGTTTACCGATGTTTTCTACTGTATGTTCTTGTCTGATGTTAGTTAAGTCAAAACCGTACACCAATACAGTAGATTTAATTTCACATTAATGAACTCAAAACATTACTGGTTTACCTTGACAGAAAGCGAGGATGCCGCATCAGTGCATCTTTCAAGGGAAAACGGAGTCGAGACGTCAAGAGCCGCTGTCCGAAAGTTTACTGACGTGAGCTGGGCAGAAGGGGGTGGGGCTTTTAGGGTGTCTCAGTTAATATCAGAGAGTTCAAAACACCTACACAACTGTCAGTCATTCCTGATTCATATGTTATTGGGCTCATTTGCTGTTTTTATTGAGGTGGAAGGTGGGAGGCGGGGGTTTGGGATTGGAAGGAGGCTATTTTAGCATATTTCTGAGTGATAGCTCATAGCAGCAACATTTCCATGTGTCTGATTATTAAGGAAACAAAGATAAACAATATCACACCACCACATAAAACCCAGTGTTCCCAATCTTGAATGTGTATTGTGCTGTCAATTTTTATTTCTTTTTTTACCGATTTGATGTTTTATCAGTTTATTTAATATTAATAGTATGTCAATTGTTTACAATGGCGCAGTGATAAACTGTAGATGCAGGTGATGATGAAATAATAATGTGAATATCACACTACCAAGCTACTGATCTACTATTTCCAAATGATCTAACTGGCGCCATATTATTTAAATATTGTAATATCATGGTTTTAGAGGTGGTAGGGTGGTAAGGCAGGCAGTGTTGACGTCTCACAGCTTCAGGGTCCTTAATTTGAACCTGTTCTCCAAATTATTGTTTGTGTGCAATTTCTCACATTCTCCAGGTTCTCTAGTTTCCTCCCACCTTCCAAGAACATGCTGATAGGTGGATTGGCTAAGTTAAATTGCCCCATGACTCAGGATATATTGTTTTTATTTCTTTTATTTCTCTGAGTCATCTCTGGTTTACTCTCTCGGGCTCATACAGTTGAAAACAACAGCCGTATTATGGAAGCCATTTAAATATAAATGCCTTCCTGTGCAGTTTTGTTGTCAGTCATTTTACACAGCAGTATACCCAAACGCGAAGATATCGACTGTGCTCATTTGCATAAATTTGACATTTAAATCAGAACCATTATTTGCAAGTGGAAATGTTATATAATGCAGCAGAGATCATTTTTGTGCTCATTTATTTATTTTTATTTCTTTTTTTTTTATTTTATTTTGCACGTCTAATTCGTGCAATTTAAATGAGGTCATGGGCTCACTGAGTAATTTCCATTCATTAGCATTTTAGTGTTGAGATTCGAAACATCATCCGTTCTGGATTTGTATACCTGGTGTATTGAGGCATTTCACTCTCTCTCCACACACGGTTGGGATTTCCAGGCATTCATCTCTGTCCTGTATAAAAATAAATATGTTTATATACATATATAGGTAGGTGCCTCATTGTTTACGATTGGTTGGATGTTTGTTGGTCATAATTTTTATTTATTTATTTATTTATTTTATTTTTTTGTAATAATCATATTAAGCCTTTCAGGTCAGGAGGAGGACGTTTGTTAAATAAGATACAGTATAATTTGCATACTATATGGGTTTGATTCCATTGTACGTATGGATGATAAACAGGCTCTAGATTAAGTTTCTGTGAAATACCTGGCAAATCCTGTCAGCATTGGGTGAACACTGAGACACCAGGAAGAACCCAGGTGGACACATGGTGCACTGTTGGCACTGTGGTGGCTGCATTTGAAAATTGCAGTACTCGTCAGGACCACATGCGCTGCGACAGCCGAGCAGAGCGTGATCTGTGTCCCCGGTCACGTCTATCCTCTTGGCATCCGTTTTATGCACGGCATACGACTTCTGCAGGTGGCTGCGAGCTTGGCTCTGCACGCCGGCCAGCTGGCTTTCCAAATAACTCTGCAGCTCCCCCTGTAGGCCCTGAAAGGACACCTGCTTGACGGTCTCGGACAGCATGCCGTACTGTGCCTTCACCACGTCCATCTGCTCGTACATGCGCCGCTGCTGCTCTAGGATCTCACGCTGCTGGGCCAGAAGCGCTCCCTGCTGCTCTTCCAGACGCTGCTGTAGGTCGCGGATCACTAACTGCTGCGCCCGCAGTGCCTCCACCAACTTCTCCTGGCCTTTGGAGAGCTGCAGGTGCAGGACAAGGGCATCTTCCGAGGGAACTTCGTTCTCTCCTGGGAAAAGTAAACAGCACAACAGACACGGGTTGGTACATTCTAGATATTCTCAATATTTTCCTCCCAGGGAAACATTAGAGATCACAACACATCACAGATGGCACTTAAACCAGAGTACACCGAGCAGACAGCACCACAGATACTCATTTTCTCCTGAGACACAACACAGACAACATACAGCAGAGGATCTCAAACTTTGGGCAGGTCTTCAGGATTCAGATTTCGTTGATGAACTAGTCAAATATTAGGCTCATTACATAAGCATGTAAAATAATATTTGTGATATTTTTTGACATCATAGTGATATTAATCCATGAACGTTCCATCAACAAAACACAGTAGGTCAAAATTGACATAATTTATAGGCTTACTGCTTGTTTTTGTCTTACTGAGATTTGAATGAAACCTTTTGTTTAATTCAAAAGAACATCCTAATAAGATAATAACAACAAGAACGCAATAATAAACCACCAAAGTACTGCATGTAATGATCCTCATGAACGTCCTGCACTCCATCCCCCTGTACTTTTGGCTATCATTAATGTCCTGTGGCAGTCTTTTTTTTTCTATTATTAATGTTACTAATGCTGGGTTGTGATTTCCACCACTGTAACTAAAAAAAAAAAACTCGACTCACAATGTCCAATGTACAGTATCCAATCACATCTCGGTTTAACACGTAGAAAAACATTTCAAAAAAGACAGACAGCATTACTCATACTGCTCTCTCATGTAATGGAAAGATGACCTGAAAGTCACCAAATCACCTACGGAAAGTGAAAATGGATAACTTTGTTGTTCCCGTGACGTCCCTGTCGACCCCATTCACCCCTAATCGATTCACAGATATCATTCCAACCTGAGCAGAGATGCCAATATTTACAGTTTAGTCATGACATTTATGTTTTTTAACCTGGGAAGTTGCAAACCTTGGTCTGTTAGCCAAAAGTAGACAAAAGTGTGAGTATTTTGAACCGGGTTAGACAATGCTTGAGTAATTATATTTCAGTAATAATTATACTCCGGTTTCCTCCCCCAGTCCAAACACATGCATGTTAGGCTGATGGGCGTGTCTAAAGTGTCCGTAGTGTATGAATGGGTGTGTGAGTGTGTATGTGATTGTTCCCTGCGATGGACTGGCACTCTGTCCAGGGTGTACCCCGCCTTGTGCCTGATGCTCCCTGGGATAGACTCCAGGTTCCCCCGTGACCCTGATAATGGAGTAAGCGGTTGAAGATGGATGGATGTTTCGGTAATAATTATACTCCGGTTTCCTCCCCCAGTCCAAACACATGCATGTTAGGCTGATGGGCGTGTCTAAAGTGTCCGTAGTGTATGAATGTGAGTGTGTATGTGATTGTGCTCTGTGATGGACTGGCACTCTGTCCAGGGTGTACCCCGCCTTGTGCCTGATGCTCCCTGGGATAGACTCCAGGTTCCCCCGTGACCCTGATAATGGAGTAAGCGGTTGAAGATGGATGGATGGATCGATAATAATTATACTCCGGTTTCCTCCCCCAGTCCCTACACATGCATGTTAGGCTGATGGGCGTGTCTAAAGTGTCCGTAGTGTATGAATGGGTGTGTGAGTGTGTATGTGATTGTTCCCTGCGATGGACTGGCACTCTGTCCAGGGTGTACCCCGCATAGTGCCCGATGCTTCCTGGGATAGACTCCAGGTTCCCCGTGACCCTGAAAAGGAGCAAGCGGTTGAAGATTGATGGATGGATGGATAATAATTATACTGTACTTGGGTATTATTTAGGCAGATTGTACTTTCTTTGATTATTATTGTAATTGAATACTTGTACTCTTACTGAATTACATTTCACTGGGGAAAAAAAAAACATACTTTTTACATGTTTAATTTAGACCTTCACAGATCACAGAGGCCTCTTCCCTACCACGGTCCCCTCTGGCTTGCTCACTAGGGATAAATTCACGTTTAAAATCTTTATCCTGAATTTATATATTTCTGTAAAGCCGCATTGGAACAATTTTAGACAATCGAATTGAATTGCATCGTCTTCTCTCATCAAGCCAATGAATGTACGTTATACATCAATCAAATGAGTTCAGTTTAGCATCCACTCTTTTAAATTTAGTATCTAATAAAGTTTGTTAATTTAGCGTGCCGATTCCTCATCTCTGGTGACCTCCTCATGCTACACAATATAGTTAGCGCTATAGCTATCTGTGTACATTTACAGCTTGATAATCCACCAGACTGCAGTGTTGAACTTGAGGATGAGTGCCCTGGTCCTACCTCAGTAAGATGTTCCAGTATGCTGGAGTAAACAAATCGTTTACTTTCCTAACTTGAATTCATTCTAGTTAGGTAAGGATTGATAATTAGTTTTAGTCTTTAGTTTAGTTTTGTTGTTGTCAATGCCAGATTAAACTAGCTTCCAGTAGCTAGCATAATCGGCTAGTCAGCAAGTCAGACTCTAGCTAATGGTAAATGAAACATGTTCAATTGCAGAATGTTTTCATGCATGCCATGATTGTCCAGAATGTTGGCTAACTTTAGCATGATTATTCCAAAACAGCACATCATTGCAATCCAGTCTGGTGTATATCAATTTAACATTAACTGATGGACAGAAACGTCCAAAACGGACAAGCTGTAAAAGCTTAAAGTAAGTTCTGACCTCAAGTCATCCAAAGAGGAGCACTGCTAGTAATTTGTGGGTGCAGCTTATGAATTCTTCTCTTGCACTGTTTTATTTTTGTGCGTGTGTGTGTGTGTGTGTGTGTTAAGAGGTGGCATTCTCATATGTGGACTTTCTCAAAAATGTTCAACCTTACTTCTATTCTTCTCTCTTCCTGTCAAGGCTGCAATTTGAGGCTAGGAAACTAGCGTGGAAAGACATCAAAGCAGAAAAATATTCTAGGCCGGCGACTGCCAGAGATTTTCCCTCTGCTGCAGTTCTACAAGGCTTCCAAGTGCAGCTGAACAGATGTGTATGGCTATGTGCAAAAGTAATCGTGTTCCAGTTGTGCATTGATAAATACTTTAAAGAAAGTGTGCACTGGGAGGAGGAAAGAAAAAAGGTGCATTGCTTAATAAACAGCTGAATCCACTGATTTACGCCACCTGGTTTGATGTCACATGTAAGCTGCACTCCCAGCGGTGCACCTCCACGTTCCGATGAAGGATATCCGATATCCGGAAATTCCCCCAGAAACTGAGCAGCTCTGTCCGGAACGTGCACGGGAGCATCGTCTGAGCCAGGTCCGCAGCCGTCTGGAGGGCACGGCCTCACTCTGGGCTTGGTTCTGATCCTCAAAGGCAGTCTGCACTCCAGCCCCCTGCACTCTCGTGTATCATTAATGGCCTGCGGTGGTCTTTTGGTGGTAATGCAATCCGCTCCAGAGCACGTGTGACCTGTGACTTCGGCAAGCCGCATCCTTTCCCTAGTGTGAGAATGAGAAGCTGTGTGTGACTCCAGCATGTCTGGTGAAGGGAGGTGCGAGACTGTATGTTGGTGGGTTGGTGCAGATCTGCTGTGTGTTAAAGGGTTGTGCTGACGTGTTGGTCTGCCAGAGCCACACTGTGACCCTGAACATGGTCTGGACTCCCCCACCTCTAAGCAACGAGAACCTTTACACAGCTCCGACACACTCTTCACTGACGCACACATGCACAGGAGACCCCACAGGAACAGCACGATTCTCACTGGTGTCATCTTGTATTCATTCATCTTCCTGAAAGCAATAAACATTAACACACAACTGATTAAACTCATTCGGAAAGAAATACAGTGTTACAATGCTATTACAGTGTTACATTCACTGTTAGTCTTACTCTAACATATAAAGCATCACATTAACTACCACAGTGTTACATTCACTGTTATTGTTACTCTAACTCATACACCATTGCATGTACTACTGCAGCATTACAGTAACTACCCCAGTGTTACATTAACAACTACAGCATAACATTAACTACCACAGCGTTACATTAACTACCACAGTGTTACTCTAATTTATACAGCGTTACATTAACTACCACATTGTTACATTAACTACTACAGTGTTACATTAACTACCACAGTGTTACATTAACTACCACAGTGTTACTCTAATTTATACAGTGTTACATTAACTACCACAGTGTTACTCTAACTCATACACCCTTGCATGTACTACTGCAGCATTACAGTAAGTACCCCAGTGT
The DNA here is from genome assembly GCA_022414735.1 of Noturus placidus. Lineage (NCBI taxonomy): Eukaryota > Metazoa > Chordata > Actinopteri > Siluriformes > Ictaluridae > Noturus > Noturus placidus. The sequence continues at coordinate 38,648 of JAFFST010051774.1, read as the reverse complement.
TATATTAACAACTACAGCATAACATTAACTACCACAGCGTTACATTAACTACCACAGAGTTACTCTAATTTATACAGTGTTACATTAACTACCACAGTGTTACATTAACTACTACAGCATTACATTAACTACCACAGTGTTACATTAACTACCACAGTGTTACATTAGCTACCACAGCGTTACATTAACTACCACAGTGTTACATTAACTACCACAGCGTTACAATAACTACCACAGTGTTACTCTAACTTATACAGTGTTACATTAACTACCACAGTGTTACTCTAACTCATACAGCATTACAGGAACTATCACAGTTTTACATTAACTACCACAGTGTTACTCTAACTCATACAGCATTACAGGAACTATCACAGTGTTACATTAAC
>JAFFST010051774.1:23865-34070 GCA_022414735.1 Noturus placidus | reverse complement strand
TCTCTCCCTCTCTCTCTCTCTCCCTCGCTCTCTCTCTGTCTCTCTCTCTCTCTCTGTTCATCAGCATCAGGTTTCCTCAGGCTGGATTTAACCCCTCACTTCCCCCTCCCTCCACTTCCCTCCTCCTCCTCCTCCTCCTCCTCCTTCTCCTCCTTCTCCTCCACTCGTGCCCTTTGATTCTTTTCATGTTGCTTTTTATGTTTTCCTTTCAGCACTTCTCATTTCTTTTTCTCTCTCCCGAAGCCACTTTAACACACAGTGCATTAGAGCATCAGAGCGGATTGGGTTACAGACAGGGGGCTCTCATACTGGGAGGCAAAATCCAGACAGTGAAAATAAGAGACATTTGGACCGGGATTTGTGCCAAACATCCACCCCTCCTTTTAGTCCCCCCATTCAGGTCCTATTTATCCTCTAATTTAGGCATAAAGGACCAAGACTTCCTGCTTTTAGACACAGAGTGTAAAACACAAGCTAGTGTGTTTTAGTGAGACAGGGCTTACACTGAACAGTCTTAAATGCCTTTCTTTCTTTTATTATTTATTGATGTTATTGTTAATGTATTGTAATATGAAACTCCAAAAATGCAACGGGCCATATAAAATACTTTATTATTATTATTATTATTACTATTATTATTATTATTATTATTATTATTATTATTATTATTATTATTATTATTATTATTTACAGACATGAAAAGTATTATTGTAAATTGCTTTATGAAGTTATTGTATAGCATTTTGGCTGACACTTGTTGATTTGAAATGTTTAATATGGTGAAAATGTGACCTGAAATAAGGTCTTTACAAACTGAAATGTGACCCGAACCACAACCGAGTGTGTATTATTATTTATTTAAAAATAATAATAATGATACAGTGCTGTGCAAAAGTTTTAGCCACCCTAGTTTTTTTTTGTTTTTTTTTACTACAAACTTTGTTACAGATTCTTATTTTTATGATTTTTACACTATAGAGTAACTCAAACATTTTATGTCCAAGCTTTAGTTTTACAGCACAAAATGAAAATGTTACAGATGACTGTGTGTACGTCAGTAAAGAAAGCAGCGTACAGTATTAAGTGATAAGAGAGACTTTTCAGAAACACAATGAAGGCTGCTGGGTTTCGCTGCAGAAATAAGAAGCGAGTTCTGCATGATGCTCAATAACACGTACAGCCTCATTTCCTTATAAAACTCACTATTATTTATTTATTTGTTTGTTTGTTTGTTTTTTTGAGGTGCACGGTGGCTTAGCACGTCCGCCTCACACCTCCAGGGTCCGGGGGTTCAAGTCCCGCCAGGGCCATGTGTGGGCGGAGTTTGTATGTTCTCCCCGGGGGTTTCCTCAGGGTACTCCGGTTTCCTCCCCCAGTCCAAAGACATGCATGCTGATTGGCGTGTCTAAAGTGTCCGTAGTGTATGAATGTGTGTGTGTGAGTGTGTATGTGATTGTGCCCTGCGATGGACTGGCGTGTCCAGGGTGTACCCCGCCTTGTGCTCCATGCTCCCTAGGATAGGCTCCAGGTTCCCCCATGACCCTGATAAAGGAGTAAGCGGTACAGGCTGGATGGATTTATTTATTTTTGTCACACCAAATATTGGCATTTTTTCATTTACTACACTTTACTACACTTTACTACACTTTACTACACTTTACTGCACTTTACGATATTTTTATTAATTTTTTTAATGTAGAAACGTTTCATTTCATTAATTTTGAAGGCATCTTTACTCTACAGCATTTCTTTTCATGTGCCTAAAACGTTGGCACAGTACTGTACATATCAAGATTTGTGTTTGTAAAGAAATAACTTAATTTTGTTTTATTATTTATTGTATTATTTAACCTGATTTCATTTTTAAGAATGATACAAATTCCATTTAGTGATGAAGACTGATGCAAATTAATCTTTCTTGTTGTTTTTAATATGATTCAATAAAATATATATATATATATATATATATATATATATATATATATATATATATATAGAGAGAGAGAGAGAGAGAGAGAGAGAGATGATTCTGTGTTTTCACTCAAATTTGCAACTGTGAGGTGATTATTGTTTGCTTTTATTTGAAGTGTCTCAAATCTTTTTCTCATGACTGTTTCGCTGATGTTTAATAAGAAATGAAAAGAGTCTGCTCTAGGCTCTGGTGTCTCTCTGATGTTGGTGTAGGTGTTTGGACAGCTGCTGTCTTTTCCCCCGAGCTGTCACCCTCAGCGAGCCCAGGCTGAACAGGTCAAGGTTTATTTGTCAGAGTTCAGAGGAACAGGAACCCTTTTCGTGCTCGAGTCCGGCGTTGACTGACAGAGACACAAATCTCAGGGATAATTACTGTTTTTATTCGAGGTTACCCACAAGGTCACGACTTTATGAGCGTTCTACTTACTGAAACACTGAAACGTTCTGAATGATGCATGTACTTTAAGAACATAGTCCTTAAAGGAATTTGGATAGGCTTTATTTATATCTTGTGTATTTGTATAGCAGGTGATTTAAAATATACGAAACATTTCTCAGGTTAAACCTTTTATAATTATCAATTAAAGTCAATTAAAATGTCTACCTTTAACTTATAGAGATGTTACCCCTTATTCTACTGTACCTGTGTCTTAATTGACCTTTTAAAATATAAATGGTGCACTTATATAGCGCTTTTATCCAAAGCACTTTACACTGTGCCTCATTCACCCATTCACACACACACTCACACACCAATGGTAGCAGAGCTGCCATGCAAGGTGCTAACTTGCCATCGGGGGGAACTTGGGGTTCAGTGTCTCGCCCAAGGACACTTCGGCATGAGGAGTCATGTGGGCCGGGATTCGAACCGCCAACCCTACGATTAGTGGACAACCCGCTCTACTAACTGAGCCACAGCCGCCCGATATTAATGTACAGCAATGTGATATTCTGTAAAAACTGTACAGTACATGTTTTGTCATCACTGCACAGAGCTGCAATAAGGATGATTTACTTTCATTTTATTTCATTTAATATGGTTCTATTTCATTTTGAACCTCATTTAATGGCCAGAAGGTGTGATTGTAACTTTTATATATTGATTTCATTGTTTTGTTTTATTTTTAATTTGTTTGATTTGTTTTTGTAAGTGTTCTATCAAAATAAAAATAAAAAACCCAGCAGGTTTAACACAGGAACTGCACAGCTGTGGATTTATTATTTTTTTATTTTCAGCCTGATTTAATGGCAGAAAAATTGTCGTCATATACATTCACCCATCCATCCATCCTGAACCGCTTACTCCTTTATCAGGGTCACGGGGAATCCCAGGAGGCATTGGGCACAAGACGGGGTACACCTTCGACAGAGTGCCAGTCCATCACAGGTCACATACACACTCACACACACATTCATACACTACGGACACTTTAGACACGCCCATCAGACTACCATGCATGTGTTTGGACTGGGGGAGGAAACCGGAGTACCTGGAGGAAACCCCCGACACACGGGGAGAACATGCAAACTCAACACACACACACACACACACACACACACACAGGGTCACGGTGGGACTCGAACCCCGGACCCTGGAGGTGTGAGGCGGACGTGCTAACCACTAAGCCTTCATATACAGTGTGGTTTTCACTCATTCGTTTTATTTTATGCAATTCATTCCATTTGTGTGTGTGTGTGTGTGTGTGTGTTATATAATTTAAATCGTATATTTCAAGCTAATTGTTATACACTCAGGCAGGTGTTAGGAACATGACGTTATAAACAGGAGTTAGTGACACTTTGTCTGCATATTCAGTGTCATTTTATTTACATAATAATTACATTTTTGTTTAGTTTATTTCAAACCTGGCCAAATGAAAAAAAAAATAGCTTGTATTATTATTATTATTATTATTATTATTATTATTATTATTATTATTATTATTATTATTATTATTATACTCAGTTTGGTTTAATTGACATGATGAACAAATAACTTATTTTATTATGTATTTGCTTGTTTATTTATTTATTTACTGAGTGCATTTTTTTTTATTATTTGAGCTCAGTTTGGTTTAACACAGGAATTCGAAACGCTTTCTTCTTCACCTCCAGAGTATCTTTTATTTGTTTAAACATTGATTGCTTTCAGCAGAGGGTGCTGTTGCATTCTGGGATAATCAGTAGTCCATTCACACTCACTAACACGGCTATAAATCACTGTGTCCTGCCTCATACTCACCGAGACTCTGATTAGGCTGAATGATGGTGTTATTGCTGTTGCAGTCGTGAGCTGTCGTGAGGTGTGGACCTCTGGATACATCACGCAGGATAAAGTAACACTAATGGTTTTAAAAGATAGGCCTAGCCTCCACTCAGGCCACAGCATGTCTCGCACACCTCACCATATGCCTGTCTTAGTTCACTTATAACCCAAGCGATGAAGTAAGCCTAGCATGCTCCAGAGCTCATAAAAATAAAAAATAAAAAACAGCTGGTGTTATTTATGAAAGGAATATGTATAATCATCGATGTGATGTTTTCTGTAAGGAGATGTTTATTGAACACTTATACCAAACACTTAAAGAAAAGGCCCAAAGGAATAAGTGGACCTTCTTTTGACTCTGTATAGTGTCAGTTGTCATCACCCTTTAAACATGGGCTTATGGAAATCACATTATAGACGCTGATCCATTCAGAGCCTCATTTTGTTCACACAAGAGTTTTTGATTGAACGCGTATGTGAAAGAGGATGTAGATATTTACATTTATTCATTTAGCGGACGCTTTTATCCAAAGCGACTTACAAATGAGACACACTCACACACCAATGGGAGCAGAGCTGCATGCAAGGTGCTAGCTTGCCATCGGGGGCAACTTAGGGTTCAGTGTCTTGCCCAAGGACACTTCGGCATGGGATCACCCGGGCCGGGATTCGAACCACCAACCCTATGATTAGTGGACGACCCGCTCTACCGACTGAGCCACAGCCGCCCCACAAATATGCCACGTTCACTTCGGATAAAGGAAACAAACAGTGTGGAAGTTTTATTCTGACAGCTGATGAATTGGCCCAGGGCCAAATATGCAGTCCTGTTGCTCAATTAGACAGCGTGATGATATCAGACAGCGTGACGGGCGATTCCATGTTCGGAGTGTCCTGCTATGACTACGCTAAGAGTCATTGTATGTTTAATAATACTTCATACAATTGAATATTTTAGCAGTAATCAGTCCGTACAGTCCTACTCGAACTGGCCAAACCGAAACCGCTCGAAAGTGTTTTGCACGCTCTTTCGCAGTGACGTTTGTGGGTAAATGAGACCTTTTAGCTGTACTCATATTTGAGGCACGTGAATCAAAGAGGGCTTCGGCTGAACGCGCATCGTGATGATGTCACATGACGTGTCGTGGCAGGAATAAGCAGAAAATCTGCTGTAATTAAAAAAAATAATTGCTCTGAATATTGCAGAGTTTGCTTGATGTGTTCATTGCTAAATCCTGAAGGGACTGGCTAATGTTTAAATGTATCTAACAGCTTGAAAACTATGAGTCATCCCATATAGGTTATGAAAAATGGACATTTTAATCCCACAACCCTTTTCCCTGAACACATTCACCCCTGTGAAATATTTGCAATATTCAAATGTTAAACAGGAAGTTGCATCATCTGAACTTCCTTATGATCATAGACTCACCCTAATACCATACTGTTCTTAAGTGTATGCTCTGTGACTAACCTAGATCAGAGAGAGTGTGTGTGTGTGTGTGTGTGTGTGTTGCAGTCACTATATGAAGATGTCTAAATCTCTTGACTTGCTTACTCCAGTCGTAACGACAGATAAAGGCACCAGAATTCCTCCAGGTCATTGTTTCCTTCACACTTCCTTATCCTGTTTCTCTCCATCTGCTTCAAATAGAAATAAGGAATAACTGGCATCCTCCAAAGCAAAGCCAGTTCCTGCAGGAAGGAACGACTCTCAATTCAAAATGATCACAACCTCCACACGACATATTTCACGCATATTATCCTGATTTTGAAAATGAGATCATGTAGCATCATGCTAAAGTCAGAAACCAGAATCAGGGTAAACTGCATGTGATTCTCGAGGAGGTCAGCATTTGCTTTGCCCAGAAATGACGTAATGACTTCATCTTCACCGTTCGTCGTCTTCCAAACTCCTTCCCTTTCATGTGTGTGAGCTCTAGAGACAAACGGCTCTGCGCTCCACTGGAAAGCTACCAGAAAATGTCTTTTCAGATGTCCTCATTTCCTGCTTCTCTTAGTCATCAGGCCTCTGTTTCTGTAATGAAAGTGCAAGTTTGCGTTCTCCAGGAAAACACATTTCATCCATGTTTAGTTAAGGTGAAGATGGATCTCACTTCATCATTTTGTAGTACCAGCATAGTACAAAGGCCTGGAGTTCGAATCTAAACTGTAACATGAAGGGTTTTGGGGAACATCCACAGCACAACACGTTTTCTTCAAACTCCACACTCTTTAAAAATGCTTCCTCAAGGGCTCTTTGGGTTGATAACTGCTTAAGATAGAACCATTTCTACGAAAGCAACCATGTAAAAGAGAGAAAAGCACACATTCTTTGCTCCTCACAATGGTTAAGTCCCAAACGGTCCTTATAGACTGCCCAAAAATGTACGGAGGACATGAAAGCTAGACTGTTCAAATTCCTCCGGTCGTTGCGTTGTTAAGTGCAAAAGTATGATAGGTGCACAGCTGCTGTGAGAAGTTTGTGTCTGTCAGACCACCAGCATACAAACAAACATTTACAAAACTGAGGAAACTCACCTATGAAGCCTCATAGTAGTCCACTGATCCATAACATCCCAATAAAATAAACAGTCTGGTTACACTGGCAAGGTCCAAAAGATCCAAGTAAAAAATATTTAGTCCAAAACACACTATTAAACAGTTAATACCCATGGACTGCTGCTGCATCTGTTCAAATTTACAGCATTTGGCAGACACCTGTTCCAAGAGCAGCTTATGTTTCTACAACAGAGGAGTTGAGGGTTAATGGCCTTGCTGAAGGGCCCAATAGTGGAAGCACTGGGATTTGAACCCTCAACCTTCTGATCAGTAGTCCAATGTCTTAACCACTGAGCTACCAAGATACTAGCAGCTTTACCTACTCTTTCACACATTCCCCGTTATAACTTCTTAAATATTCCTTATCGCTTGACTTCAAAATGGCCACTTGACTCTGACCTTTCGATTGACACCTCAATTGGACCAATAGGAGCTTCAATGTCCTGTCCATAGCCTTCAATAGCCAATGAGAGTCCGTGCTGAAGGGAAGTGCCTTCGATCCCATGCCTTCGTGAAAAGCTCGAGCCTATTGCAACCGATTGTGTGGATGACTGGCGCATCGTATAGCCAATGAAATTCTGTCAAATATAGGGGTGCGTTTCAACACCTTGTTTTAAAAGTCCCTGCGTGAAGCTGGTGGCAAGTGTTAAACGTTTTTCTGTGCGTAAAAGCACGCAAAGGTTCCAATTATGAATATAGATATAAACATACATTTTGTAGATTGCTGGATAGGTGATATAATAATAATAATTAATATAGCGCTTTTTACAATGGACATTGTCTTAAAGCAGCTTTACAGAGATGTCATTTTACATTTACAAGCGACTTACAAATGAGACACACTCACACACCAATGGTAGCAGAGCTGCATGCAAGGTGCTAGCTTGCCATCGGGGGCAACTTAGGGTTCAGTGTTTTGCCCAAGGACACTTCGGCATGGGATCACCCGGGCCAGGATTCGAACCACCAACCCTACGATTAGTGGATTAGTGGACAACCCGCTCTACCGACTGAGCCTCAGCCGCCCTATATACATACAATGTCAGAAAGATATCGGTCCTGCTTGTTGTTCATAAATGCCAAAGGTGACGATTTACAATGCGAGTATGTCACCGTGTCGCCGGAAATTGTCGACGGAATATATATATACATGGGCGGCTGTGACTCAGTGGGTAGAGCGGGTTGTCCACTAATCCACTAATCGTAGGGTTGGTGGTTCGAATCCCGGCCCGGGTGATCCCATGCCGAAGTGTCCTTGGGCAAGACACTGAACCCTAAGTTGCCCCCGATGGCAAGCTAGCACCTTGCATGCAGCTCTGCTACCATTGGTGTGTGAATGTGCTCTCATTAGTAAGTCGCTTTGGATAAAAGTGTCTGCTAAATGAATAAATATATAAAATAGACTTGAATTATTAATTAATTTATTTATTTACAATCAAGCCTGAGATGCGTGAGGTTTTGAGTGCGCATGCCTGATGTTGTTTGCCTTGAGAGCGGACAATTTCTCCACCTCGGCATATTGATCCTGCTGTGGGGGCGTGGCTTATGAACTTGATTTGCATATGATCTGAGAAACTTTCAAATGATTTAAAATTTGAGTGTGGTAGAAGGGCCGTTTCTGTATTTATTGCTTGTGTTAGTTTGAAGATCAAGGGCTACTGTGTTTTAATAAGGATTTCAGTGAGAATGTTCTTCTCAGTCAGTTAAATAATAATAATATTATTAATAAAATTGATATTGTTTTGTTTGTTATTTTAGCATTCCTCATTCTGATGCTAATTCTCTGGCAGTAGGTTTTCCCCCCGTATAATTGTCTCAGAATGGCAAATCGCTTTGATTTGACCTTCCCGTCCTCACACCCAGGTCCAATACGCTTGATTGACATTTACATTTATTCATTTAGCAGACGCTTTTATCCAAAGCGACTTACAAGTCCACATACACCAATGTATACACTCATACACCAATGGTAGCAGAGCTGCATGCAAGGTGCTAGCTTGCCATCGGGGGCAACTTAGGGTTCAGTGTTTTGCCCAAGGACACTTCGGCATGGGATCACCCGGGCCGGGATTCGAACCGCCAACCCTACGATTAGTGGATTAGTGGACAACCCGCTCTACCGATTGAGCAACAGCCGCCGTATTCACAGTTCTGTTTTCAGTGCACGTCTTCACACACGCACACACACAACTCATGAGTGTTCATGTCAAACTTCAGCCTCAGGTCCAACTAAATATACAAAATCTACCCATATGATACAAAGTGTTGAGGTGATAATAATTACACGGCCAAGTGATTGTTTTTATACACTGCTATGCATTCATAAGGATGACACACTTTACTAGGTTAATCTACAGACTGTCCTTTTAGTCCATCGCTGAGTAGGATGTGTGTCAGAGGTGTGTGTGGGTGTGTGTGTGTGTGTGTGTATGATCTTACCCCCACAGTGGAATGCACTGAGCAGGTCTGGACCTGAGCTTCCGCATACAGCAGGAAGTTAGTAAACTGACAGTGAGTCAGCCCTGCAGCCGCCCTCAAGCTCCGAGCACCCATCTGCCTGAGCGGGTGTTCACCACGAGGTGAATTAAAAGAGAAGAAAACGTTGTATCTCAGAAGAAAACATTCATCTATGAGACTCTTGTTTAGTGACTGAGTCCAGGATCACGTCAAAGGTAAGATCTGCCCTTTTTTTCTGTACTAGATGGGTGTGATAGGTGTAGCGCTCGGTGTAACGGTATTCACAAGCGTTCTCTCTGTTCACGTCCGTAATCAGGTTTCCTCACGGCCTGGGCGAGATCTCTTATTCACGCACCTGTTTCAAAGTCCAACTTTTCTTTCATCGTACAAGATGTTGACTTAGTAGGCTGTGTCGGGTTCTGGAGATTTCTCCACCCAGATTTCTCAACCCTCTGCGATGAAGTTGTTGTTTCTGCAAGAAAGAAAGATAATCAGTAATAATAAATTATAATATATAGGATGGTAGTTTGTCAGACCAGTGTGAAGGAACTGCTGTCTGTATATAGGTGTGTGTGTGTGTGTGTGTGTGTGTGTGTGTGTGTGTTAGAGAGAGAGAGAGAGAGTGATGTAGAATCTGCTGTGTGTATATACAGTAGGTGTTGTGTGTGTGTGGGGGGAGGTTGTGTGTGTATAGTTGTATTGTGTATGTTGGCATGTATAAAGCAGCTGTTTAATGAATGTGTGTGTGTGTGTGTGTGTGTGTGTGTGTGTGTGTGTGTGTGTGTGTGTGTGTGACTGTAATATCTGATCTGGGATCTGTTGTGTATATGAGTGTGTATGCATGGTAGACATGTGTGTGTGTGTGTGTGAGAGAGAGAGAGAGAGAGAGAGTGATGTAGAATCTGCTGTGTGTATATACAGTAGGTGTTGTGTGTGTGTGGGGGGAGGT
>JAFFST010051771.1:24969-43388 GCA_022414735.1 Noturus placidus | reverse complement strand
GGAACAGGAAATGAGGAAGGGGGCAAACACTTTTTCACACCACTGTATACTGCGTACCAGATAAAAGAGCGAAGCCTCTCAGATACACTGCTGTAATCTTATAGCACTCTGTTATATTGTCTGTAGTTATCTTGCTAAAATGCATCGTAGAGAACCAAGCTATCACATCTGGTCACTTTCAGTGTGTGTGGTTTGTTTTGTTCACCAGCCTGTCAAACACTTTCAGCAACAAGCCTTATAGCATTATCATGGTGGCTGAAATACAGAGTGGAGGATTAACAAATACAGATCAGTGAAAAATATACCCTCTCGGTTTCACACAATAGAACCATGTTTGGAATGCAGAAATACAGAAAATAACATGAACGCATCTCCTTAGTCACCAGCTGGCTATAATGAGGTCTTTAGCTAAAGTTCACCATGCTTCCTTCCCTCACAACAAGTCAGAACTCATAGCTGCTCATATTTTTGTCCCCTGACTCAGTTGTTTCATTTTAACAAAAAATCCTATGCACTGGAGCTGTAAATAATACAGTAGTACCATGCCAAAACGTGTGACCCTGTTCCATCCAATCAAAATCCCTTTCAGCACTGATCCAAATAACTGCATTTTGTTAGGTTTTCAGATTGCAGTATATAATGCTTATCATACTGATGATATTATTAGCAATGTACCAACCTTTAATTCAACCAGTATGGTGTGGTTGGATAATACTCGACAGGCAGACCGGGACGGCCAGAATCTTAGCTACGATCTAGGCATCTCTTGACATTAAAAAAATGGGTCTGTATCAGGCAATAAGCCAATATCAGGAGAGATCATCATCTTTACCCTTCCTAAAAATGAGGGTTATATTGGATGATATGGATAAGGGCTATTTGGCTGTTTTAGGTCAACAAAGTGTTCTGTAATACAATGTGAAACAGTTACCCATTGTTTTCTTTAAGAGACAAATGATTTCCTTATTTTCAGTGTTGCAAAATGGTTGTTGCCAAAATAAGAATGACATTTTCAAAAGTAATATTAGCATAGTAGTATTAGGGATATACAAGAGCATGATCAGTGACTTTCTCCAATAGAGGTGTCCCATTGGAGCACTCAGTAAGTGACATACATTATCTACTATACTATTATTAAGCAGAATGTAATTCAGTGTCAAATGGGACTGATAAGCTGCATAGAAATATAGGGCCACGAAATCTTCAAATATCAGACTATATTTGTCACAAATTTCTCTCAAACCAGAAATGTAATATTCCATACCTTTTTATTAGATCACAGTAGTTATTTTAGATAACTACTGTCACAGAATTGGTTTCTCATTTTGGGAAAAAAAAGACATTAATACCAAAAACAACATAAACATTACCCAAAACAGTAACTTTCCTTATTCCTTATCCTTAATCCTGTATCCTCAATATTATATTATAGAATGTATTTATATATTTTTAGGTGCCAGGCTTTCCTGTTTTTCAACATTTTTATATCCATGTTCTCCATCTTCAGTTTAAAAGGATTCTATAATCTATAACATGTGTCAACAAAAAACAGCATTTTGAGAAGGGGATAATTAAAATTCTTAATAAGGTTCTATGAGTTAAATGTTGCTGCTTTCTAACACTAATGAAAGATGTTGGGATCATTACTAACCGTTTATTGTGGTTGAACTCTCCTGAAACAGGTACTGTAATATACAATTACAATGTAATGTAATATATAGTAGGGCAGCCTGAGCATCTCAATATAGGCACCGAACAGCTAGTAATCCCAATCCCAGTCAATATAATGATATTTGTGTGTATGTGTTATCAGTAGGGTTGATGTCACTGTTAATCAGACATGTTTTCTCCCCCCCTCTCTCTGTCTTTCCTTTTTTTCTTATTCTACCACCATCCTTGCTTCCATGCGCTCTTATTTATAATTCTATTGTGCTGCCTCTTTTCTGGTTTCCTCTAAACAATCCTTCTCTCCTATTCCCACCTAATGCATAATGCAATGTGCTCGGGACCACAACACAAATCGCTGGGCTCTTTGTTTTGTTACGAACTGGCACTAAAATCCCTTCTTTTCACTCCTATATATTCTCTTTCCTTAACAATAAATAAAAACACTTCCTGATTGCAATGCTTCCCTTTCCACTTATGCCAAACCCGCTTTAAATAAATCCTGTTTTTGAGCAGCCCGTCTACCACCAACTGGACATGGAAATCCCACACTTCACTCTGTTGGAGCAGTGGCACTCATCGGAGCTGCACTGTCACTCACTCTGCATTTGTGTCTCTGTTGATGTCATTCCATCTTCACCCTGCCACTGGGAACAGATTCGAAAACTGAGCCAAGGACTTGCCTCCACTTTTTCCACAATTGAGCCTAGCCTCTTGGGGAGATTACTGATTCTTAGCAATGTCCGCTGATTGCACTGGCGCACGTGATAGCACTCACCTGCAGCTTTGAGCTGATGGATAATGTTTCATTCCCATGTCTCTGCTTCGGCATTACTTACCTTTCTTTATACAGAAGGGTACTCTATTATGCTGAAACAGACCACATTGAGCACTTTTTCTGTAATTGTGGTAATCCCATTGTTAATTTTTTTATTAAAGCGCTGAGATTGTACAGGTGTATCTCAAAAAATGTTAATATCCTGGAAAAGTGTTTTTTCTGTAATTTAGTTTAAAAAGTGGTTTAATTAAAAACAAATATTCAAGATTCATTACTCATTAAGTGAAATATTTCAAGCCTTTTTTTGTTTGTTTGTTTTATCCTTGATGATTACGGCTTATACCTCATGGAAATAAAAATTCCAGTCTCTCAAAATATTAGAATAAAGAATTTATAATGCAGACATGTCAACCTGAGAAAAGCTCTAATCACATAATTAACTCAAAACACCTGAAAAGGTTTCCTGAGCCTTTAATCTCTCTGCCTGGTTCAGTACACACAACCACAATCATGGGGAAGATGAAAGTAAATTTTGCATTTCATTTGGAAATCAAGGTCCCAGAGTCTGGAGGAATTATCCAAGTTGCTTGAGGTCCAGTGTGAAGATTCCACAGTCAGTGTCATCTGCTGGTGTTGGTCCACTGTGTTTTCTCAAGTTGAGAGTCAATGCAGCGTCTACCAAGAGATTTTAGAGCACTTCATGCTTCCATCTGCTGACAAGCTTTATGGAGATGCTGATTTTCTTTTCCAGCAAGACTCAGCACCTGCCCACAGTGCCAAAACTACTAGTAACTGTTTTTCTCCCCATGCTATTACTGTGCTTGATTGGCCAGCCAACTCGCCTGATCTGAACCCCATAGAGAATCTATGAGAGACAACAGACCCAACAATACAGACGAGCTGATGGCCGCTATCAAAGCAACCTGGGCTTCCCTAATACCTCAGCAGTGCCACAGGCTGATTGCCTCCATGCCACGCCGCATTGATGCAGTAATTCATGCAACGACCAAGTATTGAGTACATAAATTAACATACTTTTCAGAAGTTACACATTTCTGTATTATAAATTCTTTATTCTAATATTTTGAGATACTAGATTTGTGAAACAAAAAAAAAAAAAGGCTTGAAATATTTCACATTATGTGTAATGAATCTAAAATATATTAAAGTTCCACTTTTTGACTTACATTTTGGGAAAAAAATTAACTTCTCCACAATATTAAATTTTTTTGAGATGCACCTGTGTGTTATTCAAACACATAGAGATACACATGAGATGCATCTGAGTTCGAGTGGCTCTTTTTTTTTTTTATAGATTTTTATTACTGTGTAAAATATTGTTCGTTCTACCACTTGAGTGACTACATTTACATACGCCAGTACCACGCAGTACTCATTAAATAATGTCTAAAAGGATTTCAAGCACATCAAACATTAGTGCACTGGCCCTTGACGAGTTTTACATTAACCAGAATCTGTCCCTTTTAAATGATCACAGTACACCACAATTATGATGTACAAATTACATTTCATTTCCTGCACATAGTATTAGCATCAGAAGAAGAGGGTGTTCTTTGCTTATGAATTGAAATGATCTTTTTTTACATGGATGATAAAATGTTTTGAATCGTGCATTTACTGGTGTGAGGAAAAGAGCATAAGCTTACCATAGTTTCTTACACAAATGAAAGTATGTAACTGTACATATGTTTATCTGTGAAAGAGTGAAAATAAACTGAAATGTAACTAGGTTTAATGGGTCAATAATAGGGCCTAGAACTCAACAAAATGTGGCTTATTTATTGTCATAATAAAGACTGCAATTGGGTTCTGCACTTGCCTTTTATAATTTTCTTGACAAAAGAAAATTTGTCAATACTGAATGATAAACTTTTATGAGAAGAAAACACCTACATATTACAATAGCCTAGATTGGGCCTGTGAAATATTTCTGGACTGTAACTATCTTAATCATTAATTTAAAGATAAAGTACAATTGAACTAAAAAAATTTTTTCAATCTAGATATGTATTTCCAATAACATACTAAAAGCTGAAAATGATTCTTTGTAGAACTCAGAGAAATGGCGATCTCATTTTGTACCACAGATTTTTAAGCAGCGTCACAACCTGCTAGAAAATTGTATTACTGTAATGATACTGACAAAAGCCTTCCAGTCTGAATGACACTTAATTCTCTACAAGGGTGCAATGGATTTTTGTTGACTGTTCCAACTGGAATTGATTCCACCAAATGAAATGGGTCTGTTGTTTTATTGTTACCCATCACAACTGATCACACTACTCATAAATAAACTTTTCTTTTTCAGGTAAAAGAAATAAAATAAATCAGTCCAACCAGGCTGTATGCAGTCATCAATCTTAAAGCTTGATGCATTCAGTCATAAATCACTACACGTATTAACCATTTTCAAGAGTACAAATGCCATATGCAATCTTATATTGAATAAAATAGATTTCAAAAGACTTTGGTCTTGCAAAGCAACCATTTTAGACATTTTCCCATTGAGTGACTTTAATATTTTATGAAACTACAAAAAGCTATTGCCTCTTAGATAAATGTATGTTCATCAAGTTTTGGGGGGGATTTAGTAGAACTATACACAATGGCATTCTGAAGCTATTCTGAAAGAAATGTGCCACATCAGCTGTGATGATGAAAAAACTATCCTTCAAAATGTAATGCCAGATTTGAAGAGCAACTCTCAATTTGTTATCTATTTAGAAAATGTGTATTACATCAGATGGAATTGTGACAGTTGAATGAAAAGGAAGTTTTTTTTTCAGATTTTCTTTGTTTGCAACTGCCTACGGAACGTACATTTCCATTGAAACCATGTTCTGCTTTGGTTCTCTTTTTAATACATGCATATGCACAGAGACTTCTGCACATGAAAGCCTTTGAAACCACCTGTCCATTAGAAATGGTCTGCTGAAAAATGACTTTTTCCCCCCATGGACTCCAGGTGGTATTTTTTCACGTTCGTAGGTACAACTTTACATCCACATAATGGTTTCTGAGCCATGAGCCCATCCCTTAAGCAGAGCTATCTTGCCTTTGGATAATGGCCATCCCAGGGGCAATGACTCTGTTAAACCTGTAATGAGTGGAGGGTCACCTCTGCTTGGGGAGCATAATGTCTTAATGGGCTTCTGGGTCTTTAAAGGATAGTTACAGAGCTATGCCTCACTTGTTCCCTCAGCATGGACAGTGCTTGAGCAGGACTCATATTTATATTATGAGCAGATCTCTAAATTGCAGCCTGACTTCAGTACCTTCCTTCAGGGGAGAGTAAAGGTTATGGCAACAGATTCTGATGTTTTCTTTGTCTTTTAACAATAACTGTTTATAAATCAGAGCATAACTTCTGTGCTTGTTCAATCTGCATTGTTGGTTTTTTTTAGTTGAGAGACTTCTGAATTTTTTAATGTGGTGTTTTCTTTTAGATATATCAGCATTATGCAACATCTGGTAATCCCATGTATGAATCAGAATTAGTAATATGTTTTTGAAGGTTACCTGTTTTATCCCAGTTACAGAAATGCATGTGAACTCTTCCTCACTCACTCAGACTCTGCATTTTGCATTGTAATTCACATGTTGAAAGGGACAGTAGCTGGACTACGATAAGATAATCACAAACTTTTTCACTAGACGTTTACAAGTACTAACGTAGTCTCTGGTTAATTAATCCATATCAATTCAATTTTATTTATATAGAATATACAGTGCTCAGCATAAATGAGAACAACCCAACAGAAGTATCAGAAAATCAAACTTTCTATGGGATCCTATACAATAAAATATTCCAGCATTGGTTGCAAATGAGATTTGCCAGTAAAAAAAATAATAAATTGAATTTTTTAATAAAATGATTTAAGACCATGGTACAAATGAGCACATATTGTTGAAGCTTTTAGGAATGAAACTTGATAAAATGTTAATTAATTGGAATTCAACAACAGATGAGTCTAATCAATCATCACACAAGTGGCTGCCAGATAATTGACGCGGGTGGTATTTAACCCATAGAATGCCCTCCCATTCAATGCTGACAATTATGGCAGCACATGTAAGAGAAATGTCATAAGTCATAAGAAAGAAATTAATTTCTTTACACAAAAAGGTCAGGGCTAGAAGAAAATTAGTAAAGCATTGCTAATCAGTCAGAATACAGTAGCGAAAGTGATTGAAAAATTCAAAAAGGATGGACTTGTGGCAGGCACTCTGAAATGAAACGTCCAGGATGTCGACAGAAGCTAACTCCCAGAGATAAGGAAAATCGCCATGCAAGTTCATCACAGTTAGCTAAAACTGTAGAGAACCAAATTTGGGTGACTCTTTCGTGTGACACGGTACAACATATGCTGCCTGGTGGCATGCAAGGATGTCATCCACCAGGAAGCCACTGCTATGCCCATGCACAAAAAGCCCTTTTATCAGCCTGGGCCCATGTTGACAAAGGTGAAGAATATTGGAACTCTATACTTTGGTCTGATGAGCCAAAGGTCAATCTTTATACAACTGATGGCATCCAAACTGTATCGCGTCGCAATTGGGAAGAGTACAATGAAAAATTCATGGAACCCACTGTAAAGCATGGCGGTGGCAGTGTTCTTCTGTGGGGTTGTATGAGTGCTGCTTATGTCATGGAATTGCACTTCATTGATGGCATCATGAATTCACAGATGTAGTGCGAAATACTGAACGATGCAACCATCTCTCCGCACCCTGGGTCGCCGGGCACTCTTTCCACATGATAATGACCCAAAACATACATTCAAGGAGACTGTTGCATTCCTGTGGAAGAAAGAGATTCAGTAGCCAAGTATGTAACTCGGCCTCAACCCAATAGAATGCCTATGAGGAGTTCTGAAAAGACAGGTCGAGCACCATCCTCCGTCCAGCATCCAGGCTCTGAAAGAGCTCATTCTCCAAAAATAGAGGAAGATAGATGTGGCAGTATGTCACCAACTTGTTCACTCTATATCCAGAAGAAAAATCATGAAGGCAATACAAAATATTAGATTTGGTAGAATTTAGAAGAAGGTGTATTCAGTTTTGCAACACTTCATTTGAACAAAATGTATTATTTTCAAGTTCAAATTCAAGTGGCCATACATGTGTACAACCATATACATATACAGCTGGTACAGTACAGTGAAACGAAACAACATTCCTCCAAGACCGTGGTGCTACATAAAACAACACACTAACTACATGAGACGACACAGAACTAAATAAGATCTACACATTTTACATGAAGACCACATGCAAACATGTGCAACCTACACAGGACAGTACGGTACTACTAGTAAAGTCTATAATAGTGACGAGAAATTAAATAAAGTATGGTAGCAGCAAAAAACCAATACAGTAAATAGCAGCAAAAAATGCAATATTGCAATGGGATTGGGATATTCTTATCCTAATGATGTTGGTGACCAACCTTTTATGTTTTTAATAAAAACAAATGTTTAATAAATCTGATTTGTTAAAATTCAGCTAAATTCAGCTGGTGTTCACTGAGAAATATCTGTATAGGTGTATTCATTTATGCTGAGTACTGTATACGTTTTTTGTTTGGTGGTCAGGACCACTGAATTGTTATTTAGGCCCTGATAAATATAAACATATAACTGTAGGAGGGTGTATTTTCCCCTGTATCTATCATATAGCTGGTTATGTGCAATATAATGCATTCTTCAGCACTATTGCAATATGTTTCTATGTTAATCAGTGTGGCTTTTTAAACTAGTTACAATTGGCATATTACATCGCACAGACCACAATCATACCCTATTTTGCTGGTATTTGCGAGAGGTATGCCCTTTTAATTATGTACTGTTCATCAACAAAAATGTTGTGGAAATGTTCCTACTTTCATTTCTAGCAATGTGGAGTTGTTTACCTTGCCAGAGAGATACCACTCTGACATGCCCGCCTTGTTCGGATTAGGCAGAAAATAGATAGCTTTTAACTATAATTAAACAGCAGTTAATAATATGCACATGAATATACTCAGAGTGGTATGCTGGCATAGTGGGTAGCAGGGCTGCCTCACAGCTCCAGGGTCTCTGGTTCGATCCTGAGGTCAGGTTTTTCCCTGCGTGGAGTTTTGCATGTTCTCTCTGTATCTGCATGGGTTTCCTCCAGCTTTTCCATTTCCACTTGCCTCCAGAAATCATGCTGGTAGATGGATTAGCTACCCTAAACTGTCTGTAGGTGTCTGTGTGTGTAAATGTGTGTGCATGGACTGATATCCCCTCTGGGATGAATTCCACCTCACACCCAGTGTTCCTGGGATTGGCTCAGGATCCACAAGGATAAAGCTGTTACTGAAGATGAATGAATGAACGAAAGAACGAGCAAATGAAGTAATGTCTATGCCCCTGTAAAATGTTTATTAAGTGATATTGTCACGTTCGCGTAAAGGATGCGGATGCAATCGCGGGATTTTTGATGATTTATTATTCAACAAATCAAAACAAAGACAAAAACACTAACCTATCTTAAACACTATGGCATGAATCTAACACTAAGACTAAACATGAAAAACACGGGCATGACACAGAACACCGAGAGACATAGAACAAGAGTCTAAACACATTACAACGAAAGACCCAGACTAAGTGCATAACCCAACTATATATACCCACCACTGCTCATTAACCAAAACATGAATCAGGTGCAGAAAACCATGTGACTTGCGGTGGCTGATGGGAAATGGAGTCCAGAGTCCTTAGAACCGTGACAGATATCTTTAGAATCACAAAGAATATAAAAGTAAACTTATGACTGAGGTCAGCTTTAGATCACTAACCTTTTTTGTCAGCATTTAAAGTGTCAGTGTTTCCAAAGCTCCAAACTTCTTTTTTTTTTACATCCTCCATAGTAATGTGTCACCGTAACAGTCATTAAGCCTTATGCATGATTATAAGGATCATTAGTCTGTCAATCAGAAACTACATGCCCACCCAAAGACCTCCCCTTAGTGTGATGGTTCCAGCGAGGCACGATCAATCGAGCCTGAATTATTGCTGCTCATTGCTAAGACTCAATTACCACTCAGAGTTAATTAATTGAGTGCGTTGAACCCAGATGTAGACGAATCACACCCATTTGTGGAACTTCAGGATAAGTAATATTAACGAGATGCTATATTGAGCCGCTAATGACATTATAAATCAACAACAAATCAGTTTAAAGAACAGGGACACATTCTTCAGAGGGGAAAAGATGTAGAAAAATGAATGCACTGCCCAGTAAGGCACTGAGGAGATGGTTACATCATACATCAAAAATGAAAACCTGTCTAAGATCTGAAGTGTCCGAGTGCATGCACAGGGTTGGAAGGGTTACTTTAAAAATGAATTCTTTACAGTTACAAATTACTTAATAAAATATGTTGACAGTAATGTAATCCAAGTATCACAATATGAAAGTAATGTAATCGGATTATTTTTGGATTACTTCAAGGTCACATTTGTAAATAAATTCAAGAGAAATGCAATATGATCTAAAATGTTTTTATTTACAGCTTATTTTAAATCTTAAAAACATGTTCAATGTTTGGATTTGTTTTAAATAAATAAAAGATCACTGTCTCTGATGTGAGTAACATTACATCACAATAGTTAGGGCGACCATATTCTGGTTTTCCAAAAAGAGGACACCTTTTTTTTCAATGTCTTAACTGTGTTCAAAACTGTTACTATAAATGTAGATTTTAACACACTGGAAATGACTCACTATTATCACTATTAGGATCACATTAATATATATAAATTCCTACATTCTTTTGAACGTTCATGGAATAAAATAAAATATTAGATGCCACGGGTGTACCTTCTGCCATCATTCACACATTTGAATGGCCATTTAATATGAAGCAATGTGATAACATGATATTAAAATTGACCTTACATGGCCATGGGCATTGTTTCGACTCAGGACAACTTCATTTGCGGTTATTGTCAAGCAACTGTTTGATTCTGTACACAACAGCACTTCATCTTTGCACGTTCATTGAGAGTAGGCTAATGGATGAGAAGCAGGAATTTGGCCAATACTTGCTGCAAGCCTTTCATAATCGACCAACTGGTGTGCAAGAAGGTGAGAATTACAGAGAGGGCTTAAAGCAAAGCAACCATGGGCACATGTGTTGCAGTATTAGACCATAAACATGTCATAATGAAACTAAAGCCAAAACCAAGATGTTTTCTCAAATTTGGAAATCACGGCTGGAAGCTTGTTTAAGCTTGTGTATGGTCACCCTAACAAAAGCATTTCAGAGAACAATTTGTACTAATTTCTACCAAATTAACTTTGAACAAAACTGATTCATGCACGCAACAGGAGGTTGCTCAGATGAGCCAAGACTGTCAAGGGAGAACGAGAACTATAATCAAGCAGCTGTGTTATGTCAAAATATTAATTTCTTTGGTTTTAAATGAAAAATATTAATCCTGATAGTATTACCTTTTTTTAGAAAATGTACCTATAATCTGATTACTTTGCTTTTTGAGGTAACTGTAACGGATTACAGTTACCAATTTTTTTTATTACGTAATGCCATTACATGTATTCCGTTACTCATCAAGCCTGAGAATGCAGTATACTCCCATTATTTACTCTGCAGTGCTGTGTAGCCGCACTTAAGCTCATACTGAAGAACTAGACTAAACAAAAAACACAACTGGTAAAAACACTTTTCTTTTTATTACTGATTCATTTAACTGTGAAACTGCCTTCCATTTTCTTTACATTTTTATATTATTTTATCTCAAGACCATGTGCATCCTTAAGTGTTGATATATGCCAGGTTTCTTCTGAAGCACTCCACTCCACTCACCTAACGCTCTTTCTTCTTCTAAATCTCTTTCTTCATCTAATTCACCATCATTATTTCTGGATAGAATGTCTGCCTATAGATGGATGGAATATTAAGTTAATGGCAGCACAGCTCTCAGCAGTCCAGGTGATTGATATGTTTAGGCCCAGAGAATGGCCTCAAAATGTTATTTTGAGATGGATTTCTATCTCTGAATGCCTTTACAAACATTACCTCATTTCCCAAGAGGCTCATATGTAGCATCAGCCTTTTACCTGTCAGCCATTTCATGCCAATCAATCTGCATGACTTTGAGATTTTATATTCAAACTCAATGTAAATGTAGCATGGTTTATTTTTTTAAATTTGTGCAGCTTAAAATGAATGATAAATGCAGTTTAGGCATGTCTCATAAGCAATTATGTAGACATGTACATTGCATTTATGTAAAGTGGTATAGGTTTCCCATGACTCAAGACTATTAAATATCCCTTTGTGGCACAGCTACACTATATACTTACTCCGTTATTAATTATTGACTCAATTATTTCTCTTGTTTTCTTCGTAATGAATTCAGATGAAACAGTAAGTGCAGGCTGTCGGCAATGGCAAACCTTGTTTCTTGTTCTCAATGCCTCTAGCCTTCTATTACCCTATCTTCAAAAACAGAGGTAGCATTGCGAGCTATTTTGCATCATTAATAATGAGATTGTCTAGCACTGGGTTATACTTTGAGTGTTGAATGGGAAGCTGCTTAGAGTTAAGTTCAAAATATAGTTGGTATATACTCACTGTCCACTTTATTAGGAGCATATGCACAACTGCACATTCATGCAGTTATCTAATCAGCCAATCATATGGCAGCAATGGAGTGCAAAATATAATGCACATACATTTCAAGAGCTTCGGGTAATGTTCACATCAAACATCAAAATGAAGAAAGAATGTAATCTCTGTGACTTTCATCCTGGCATGGATGTTGGAACCCTAGTTTGGGTTAGAGGGCTAGTTTGAGTTTTTCACAAACTGCTGATCTCCTGGGAATTTCACACACAGCGGTCTTAAGAGTTTACACTGAATGGTTCTGAGGGTGGAAATGCCTTGTTGATAAGAGAGATCAGAGTAAAATGGCCAAATTGGTTCAACCTACCAAAACCTGCAAATAATCGCTGTGGTGAGCATAAAAGCATCTCAGCATGCACAAAACACCAAACCTTGAGGTGGATGAGCTACAAAAGCAGAAGACCACATTGGGTTCCACTCCTGTCAGTCAACAACAAGAATCTGAGGCATGGGCTCAGACCTATCAAAACTGGACAAAAAAAAATCACCTGGTCTTTTTCTAGTCTTCAGCAATCTGTACTATCTGAAATACTCAAACCAGCCCTTCTGCTACCAACATCCATACCATGATAAAAGTAAAAAAAAAACCCACAATGTCACATCTAAAAAACAAGTTTGATGTGAACATTAACTGAAGCTCTTGACCTAAATCTCTTGACCTGTACCTGCACAATTATTTTGTATTGCATTGCTACCACATGATTGGCTGATTAGATAACTGCATGCATGAGCAGATGTACATGTGTTCCTAATAAAGTGGACAGTGAGTGTACTTGTCAGTTGTTAATTAATACCACACCACTGGCAAGGCATCCATAAATCATTCCATATTGATCTGTATATACACTGATGACCACAATGAGTCCATTGCTTTGGTTATGAACGGGTGTGAGTGCATGTGTAGCTGATGGTGTTGTGTGTCTCCTGTCTCAGCAGACTCCCTGTTCAGCAGCCTCGGTTTGGGTGCAGTAGTGGGATTGGGCATGGCAGGACTGCTGCTGTTGCTCGTGCTGGTGGACATCAGCTGCTTCTTCCTGCGCCAGTGTGGCCTGCTCATGTGCATCACCCGTAAGCTGTGTAGCAAGAAGACTGCCACCAGTGGCAAGAGCAAAGAGATGGAGGAAGGCAAGGCTGCCTATCTGTGAGTGTCCCTGAAGGATTTGTGCTTTGTGTTGAATGATTTGTGCTTTGTCTCTGCTTACTCATCTATGTACTTGCTGTTTTTTTTTTTTCAACTCTTCAAGTAGGTGATTTATTATTTATATGATTATTTGCCTTAACTTCTTTTTTACGTTACCCTGTCTCCATTGTTCTATTTAATTTAGTTCATTCTCATTTTCATGCTCTGCACTTCTGTCTGATGGAAAGTAAGTAAAACATTTATTACATGCCGCTAGCCACAATATGGAACATAACAGCAGGATCTTCCTCACAAACAAGTACTATGTTTATTATAAACTGCAAGCAACAATGTGGAAAAAAAACAGCAGGATCTTCCTTACACAAGTCACATTTTGTTCCATGATATGACATAAGCTGTGTATCTATGGGATGGCCCAGAGGAAATATGTTCATTCTAGCGAGACTCTGACCTTTCGTGGAGGTGCTTTATCTAACTTCTTCATGTATGCTGCCAAAGAAGAGTCTGTTCTTCAGTCATGTGTCTGTGAGACGTCCTCTAGCAGCTGAGAATCAAATCCTGTCACGTTTGCTTGGCTATGAGTTCAGAAGGATTAGGGGGCAAGATTGCCTTCAGTTCCAATAACAAGTAGCAGGGCTTTAAAAGACTTCTTTGATACTCTCTAACACAGACTGTGGGATGGCCAGATAGGCCTCTTCTGATTCTTCACTGTCCTAAAGCCTCCCTCTAATAACCTTGTTATAACTGAGATGCTCCTTGTGAACAGAAAGGCTGGCTTCCAGACAAAAAAAAAAAAAAAAAAAAACCAGAACGTGATAAAACTGTCGCACTTCATTCTCTGCAATCCATAAGGCCACACACTTCCTCAAAATATCACCATACAGCATACAGATGCAGAAACACTACATGTCCCTCGTCTCAACATAATTACCCTGAAATCAGTTTAGTGTCATGTGCATACATATTTCACAAATTCTTTAATCAAGTAATAGTGCAGTTACTCATGTAATGTAATACTCTGCTAAATGTTTCATCAGTCAAGTGTAAGTGGAAAAGTATAGACTCTGAAAAGTGCATAATAGTATGATCGTAAAAGTACAAGACAGATTTAAAAATTAAAAAAGACGTATTTTAATTACTGATGGTAAATTATGCCTCTTTCACCAAAGAACATGAGACCATGGCATGGGAAAACATTCTTTTTTTTTTGTTTTGTCTTTCAGAATCCTTTCTCCATTGCACACATCTTGTCTCAACATGAAGCTTTCTGGGGATAAATAAATGAATGAATAACTAAATAAAAGGAATTGTGTGCCTCCTATTCATATCTGTATTTGTATTTGTATTAAATGTGTTATCTGTTCAATCTGAATCATGTGTTAGGTTATATACTTATTAGGTAGCATTATAATGACTCATGACGGTAAGAACTAATTAATGCAAAAAGGTTGCCTTGATAAATACCAAGCAAAAGATATATTACTGTAATGGTTATTTGAAAATGCATATTTTAATTGAGTCTTGCTTTCACACCTATTCAATTTTAGATTTGTTAGGAATTTAGATTGCAACCTTAAAGCTGTCTGATGCTGAAAGGTCACCTTATGATCTTATGAATATATGATTATAGACAAATGTAGTGATGTAGTGCTGGAAAAAGTCATGAGTAGGAACTAGAATTTTTTTTCTTTTTCTTATGTAAAGTCTATCTTTAGATGTAATTTAAGTAAGTCAACCAAGTACTTACATACAATATCAAATCATGTTTGACTATGTCCCTGTTAAGGATTATTGTTTTAATTGAAATTGACCTGTGGCATGTGCGGTACCTTTTGTTCTCTCTCTCCAGGAAGCTGCCACTAAAAGAGGAAAATGGCAAAGATTCCCTTAAACCGGATACGATCGAGATTAAAGTTCATGGTGACAACAGTCTACACACGACGCCGGACGACAGCAAAGCGTAATGGAGCAGCTGTCGTGCACTTCGGGGATATGCACAAGCTACCCAGACACCAAAACAGCAAAAACCCAGCAAGCTAATGAGAAAACAAACAAGAACATGGCTGAACATGTCCCTTGCTAGAGACTGATTGTCAGAGGGATCCACAAAGAAACTGTGTACATATGAAAAAAAGGAAACGCTACACAGCAGTTGTTTTGTGATACATCTTTCAGAGGAGGCCTCTCTACAGAAAGGCTTTTGTTTATCTGTGATTGTTGTTCTTTCTTTTAAAGGCTGAAGCTTTGTGTGTGATTCTTTGTTACCGGAAGCGGTTTGATATGTGTTCTTTTCCTTACTCTTTCTCTCACCTCAAGCTCGAACCCACAAGCACTTCTGTTTTCCAGAGAGAGTTCATATGCACAAACATGCTATTCATCCACAAAGGAATAGACTGCATCATGTCACAGTCTGACCTCTGTATGGGCTTATATGTGTGTTGTGGTATTGGGTAATTAGTGTATTTCTGTTCTTGCCTTTTGGCCACTGTGCAGCATCAACCTCGAACAGTAGTGTTTATTAGAACGTTACAGCTGTGACATTAGAGAGACACAAACTTGAGATTCCCTTTATAGCATTCACTGGCTCTGTCCGCACTTCCTCATGCCCATACTCTTGCACTGAAATGAAAAATTTATCCATTTCCATTCAAACTGTTTTAATTTTAAAAAGACAGTATTTCAAACTGTGATCTATGTGAAACAGATCCCAGCACAGAAAAAGAAATCACCTATTTCTCTATTGTTGAGGTATCATTTTTGTTATTTCGTATTGCCTGTCATTTCTGTGTGTGTGTGTGTGTGTGTGTGTGTGTGTGTGTGTGTGTGTGTGTGTGTGTGTGTGTACAAATCAGCAGACCTGTATGTGGACGTGAATGACCTTGTGGCAGTATGTTGTGGTACAGTATGTGAAAAATGTCAAATTAAAGCGAAAGTATAAAGGATGAATATGAATTGCAAACACTTTAAGTATGTAAAGTATGAAAGTATAGATATAGTGAACATATGAAGATGATGAAAATATGATCTGCAAATGCATTTCAGTGTAAATACACAATATTACTTTTACAGATGACAGGAAAAACGGGACCATTCATCACATGTATTTGTGTATCATGGTCTTTGAACTATTTGCATAACACCTGCATTGCTTGTTGGCATTCCTTGTTAATATTTTCATAAAAGGGCTTGACTGTGACAGTTTGGCAGAAAGACAGGTATTATTTCCTGCAGCCCTGAGTCCTTTCTTCATTGCTGGCTACTGTACTGTATGTGCATAATCTGTTCCTCATGATTTGCAGTGTTTCTCCATAAATCCTTAAACAAGCTTTACCAGATTCGGACTCATGTCTCATTAAGAGGGACAGTCTACAAACAAACAAACATGAATGATAAATTTACATGCAGCTTTATAGAGTCCTAGAATTACAGTACGTCCATCATATGTCATTTGAAATATGTAACTGAGGAGTAATGAGGACTGAGAAACATCTTATACACAGGTATTCACAGATCCAGTGAACAAATCTACATCCCCATGCTAGTTTTATACTAACTACTTTTAACCTATGATTTAGGACCGATTTTACACCCTAAATTACAAATCAAACCTATATTCAGTTGGTGCAACTGGCCCTGAGTTTCACTCAGTGATCTTAGGTTAATATCTCCACCAATAAAACGTTTGGAATGTGTAAGCTAGAAATAGTCTACCAGTTAAAATTCTTATTAGGCCTTTTGAAATCACTTTTTGCTGAATCTCAGTCAGAAAGTGTCATGCTTCATTCCTCCAGATGCTTTCTCTGAAGGCCACACAGTGTTCTGAGTTACACCTGTGCTGTATTTTCACAACCTCCAGTGTCAGCCCAAATAAAAGTATTGGAAAGTTGTTTGTTTACTTTCAGCTTGTCTGCTTCTCGGGGAAAGGGGGGTGGGGGGATCATCCATAAACCCAACCATACTTGTGGAGCTCTTGTAATCCAGTGTAATTTTCAGCTGTAAATAAAAGTGTCCTGATATTAAAAAAAAGTAATGTGTTTCCTTTATGAGCTATCAGCTCTTACCACACCTCAAGGTTAAGTCCATAAACAGCAGGGGATTCAAAGTGTAACATTTACAGAGGTTCTTGTCAGCATAGATAACTAGGATTTAAACTTTGGTTAGGTCAAGCTTAAAAGGTCAAGGAGTCTATAAAAATCCATATACTAGAGATAAAGGAAGCTGTAACACTATTAGAAAATCGATGTGCTAGCAGGATCAAAAATATGAAAGGCATCATTATTAACAGAGATATAACCAATTTAACAACACCCTCCAATTTCTAGTATACAGCATGCATTCATTCATTTATATGAAAGGGAAGTATAGACAAAATATTTTAATGGCACGATAATTTTTATTTTTGTTATAATTTTGACAAAACTTCAGTATGTTTAATATTTGTGCCAAGCTTCATTAAGGGGTTAAGACAGAATACAGCAAGGATGTAGATGAAAGGTCCAGCACCATGTCAGTTGTGCATTCGTCACTGCATGTTTGTGGACGGCCACATTTCAGGTGGTCTGCAACACTTCCAGTCTTTATGAATTTGTTAATAAGTTCGGCAACAGTGCCGTTTGTGATGTGCTTGCCATCACAACCTTGTGACCGCTTCCCGATCCAGCCATGAGAATTATTTCAATACGTTCTTCTTTTGTCAAATGCAAAAATATATATAATATATACTAAGTATAAAAAAAAATTTGGAAGACATTTAGATAAAAAGTGTTAAATTCCCATATGTATGACAACCTGTATTTCATTTTGTACTTTTATTTATTATTACCCCAATTTTAATAAAATGTTGGACATACAGTATACTATGGCTGAAAGGTCTCCAAACTAGAAGTTTTCTTAAAACTACAGTGAGTAGGGGGGAAAAACCTGAGTCAGGGAAGTAAAGAAAGATAAAATATCTATCATGTTCTTGAGCTGCTGTGTGAGTCACACTGACAATTCTATAAAAAGTAATTTATAGTCAGCTTTGTGTCAGTTGGATTTGGCAGGAATTTTGTACATACACATCATACACCAACTCAGATACGAAAAATGTCACCACACACACACACACACACACACACACACACACACACACACACACC
>JAFFST010051771.1:0-10678 GCA_022414735.1 Noturus placidus | reverse complement strand
TCCACATGTTTGGTGTGTCTCCCAGGTGGCTTGTGGCAAACTTTAAACGACACTTTTTATGGATATCTTTGAGAAATGGCTTTCTTTGCACTCGTCCATAAAGGCCAGATTTGTGCAGTATACGACTGATTGTTGTCCTATGAACAGAGTCTCCCACCTCAGCTGTAGATCTCTGCAGGTAATCCAGAGTAATCATGGACCTCTTGGCTGCATCTCTGATCAGTCTTCTCCTTGTATGAGCTGAAGGTTTAGAGGGATGGCCAGGTCTTGGTAGATTTGCAGTGGTCTGATACTCCTTCCATTTCAATATTATCGCTTGCACAGTGCTCCTTGGGCTGATTAAAGCTTGGGAAATCTTTCTGTATCCAAATCCAGCTTTAAACTTCTTCACAACAGTATCTCGGACCTGCCTGGTGTGTTCCTTGTTCTTCATGATGCTCTCTGTGCTTTAAACGGACCTCTGAGACTATCACAGAGCAGGTGCATTTATAGGGAGACTTGATTACACACAGGTGGATTCTATTTATCAACATTAGACATTTAGGTCAACATTGGATCATTCAGAGATCCTCACTGAACTTCCGGAGAGAGTTTGCTGCACTGAAAGTAAAGGGGCTCAATAATTTTGCTCGCCCAATTTTTCAGTTTTTTATTTGTTGAAAAAGTTTGAAATATCCAATAAATTTCGTTCCACTTCATGATTGTGTCCCACCTGTTGTTGATTCTTCATCAAAAATTACAGTTTTATATCTTTATGTTTGAGGCCTGAAATGTGGCAAAAGGTCGAACAGTTCAAGGGGGCCGAATACTTTCGCAAGGCACTGTATCATGCGACGCGCTCAATTGCCACGTCACCTGATCATGGCAGTAAAGGGATAATTTTACACAAGCTTCAGATACCGGTCACACGTGCAACATCACATTCCCTTCTTAGGGAACAGGCATGCTTAGGGGAACAGTAATTAAGATTATTAATTTCAAACCCCTTACATTCTTAACTTACAATACCAGCTAACATTGTATATTCGAACAAACATTTTCACACAAATAGGCACAAACTCACAGAGCACAACCTCACACACACTCACATACCACGGACATTTTGGAAATGCCAATCAGCCTGCAACGCATGTTTTTGGACTGGGGGAGAAAACCAGAGTGCCCAGAGGAAACCCCCAAAGCACAGGGCACAGAACATGTAAACTCTGCGCATATAGGGTGGAGGCGGGAATCAAACCCCCAACCTGGAGGTGCAAGGCAAACGTGCTAAACACTAAGCTACCATGGCACCCAATGTCGATGCATTATTTCAGTTAATTTAAGAGAAATGTCATGGCAGTTTAGGAAGATACTGCAACCAGTAAATCATCGCATCTGATCATTTAATCTTGGAATCCATTGGTTATGGTCTTGGGCTTGAATCTGTCTTGGCTAATGTGTAGTGAAAAGAAAGCATCCAGATAAAAAGACACCAAGCAAGAACTAATATATTCTTTATATTCAGTTCCTTCATTATTAATTGCAAGACAAGACAAAGGATAAAACAACATAGCCAAATTACTTACATGACTGTCATTTGCGAAACCAAGAAGGTTGTATGTGTGTGCGGAATTTGCATGTTCTTCCCGCGCATTGGGGGTTTCCTCCGGGTACTCCCCCAGTCCAAAGACATGCATCGTAGGCTGATTGGCGTGTCTAAAAAAGTGTCCGTAGTGTATGAATGTATGTAATTGTGCCCTGTGATGGACTGGCACCCTGTCCAGGGTGTACCCCGCCTTGTGGTTCCCCGTGTGTTGTTCTCCAGATTCCCCGTGACCCTGAAAAGGAGTAAGCGGTAGAAGATGGATGGATGGATGGATTATATGCTGAATGTTATTTATCCTAAATTCATTTCTGCTCCATTGTTTTATAATGGGGATTTAGAAATCTCACCAAGAGATGTTAATGTGAAAGTAGGCTCAACTGCATTGATAGATGGCTATAAATATTTAAACTCAATAAGGCTGATTATTTAATAGTTCCAAATACTTAGCCATCTGTCAAACATAATTATCAGAGACCGTTGCACCCATTAAGTGCATGGTGCATTTCCAAATGTGTAAACTGCCCATTCCATAGGCACTAATGCACCCCCATACCATCAGAGATGCAGGCCTTTGAACTGAGTGCTGATAAAAAAGCTAGATGGTCCCTCTCCTCTTTAGTCCGCTTTAGTTTAGAGAACGCGGCACCCATGGTTTCCAGAATGAATTTAAAATTACGATTCGTCTGACCATAGAATAGTTTTCCATTTTGCCTCAGTCCATTTTAAATGAACTATGGCCCAGAGAAGACAGTGGCGTTTCTGGATCATGTTCACATATGGCATGATAGAGCTTTAACCAGCATTTGTGGATGGAACGGCAAGCTATGTTCACAGACAATGAGTTCTGGAGGTGTTTCGGAGACCATGCAGGGATTTCCTTTACATAATCATGCCTGTTTTTAATGCAGTACAACCCGATGGCCCAAAGATCACGGGCATGTAATATTGATTTTTGCCCTTGTCCATTGCACACTGAGATTTCTACAGATTCTCATAATCGTTTGATGATATTATGTACTGTAGATGATTAGATATTCATAGTCTTCGCAATTTTACGTTGAGGAACATGATTCTGAAATTGTTCCACAAATTGAAGACACAGTTTTTCACAGATTGGTGAACCTCTGCCCATCTTTACTTCTGAAAGATTCTGCCTCAGTAAGATACTCTTTTTATACTCAATCATGTTACTGACCTGGTGCCAGTTAACTTCCAACTGTTTCTTTTTAGTAGCACTTACTTTTCTAGCCTTTTGTTGCCCCTGTCCCAACTTTTTTGAGACAAATTCAAATTCAAAATGATTTTTTTTTTCTAAATGGTTAAATTTCTTCAGTTTAAACATTTGATATGTTTTCTATGTTCTTTGTGTTGTAAATAGCATATGGGTTTATGAGATTTGCAAATCCTTGCATTCTGTTTTTATTTACATTTTACACAGCATCCCAACTTTTTTGGAATTGGGGTTGTAGAAATGGTTCACAAACTTTCAAGCCACCACTGTAAATGATTTAAACATTATTCTGCTTAATTAAATGTCTTTATTGGAGCTGTCTAACATGATTGCACTGAGAAAATATCATGTGACATTCACGGTTTACATATGGTTTAAATGTGTTTACATATGCCTAAAATAAACCTTTGCTAGCTGTAATTAGCTATACAAGGCATTAACTGATATATGTAGCTATTTACAGTGTAACTGCATTTATAATTGTTTACCATCATTAAGGAAATACAGATTGTGTAAACAGTTATTTGCAATGATCACACCTGTGTAGGTGGTGAGTAAAATTGTTAACATTCAAATGGAATTATGGAAGCACTGCTTAGAGAATAGAATGATGGAAAGGATGCATTAGGATGACCGTGGGATAGGTTGTAGCATCCACTAAGTGCAGTAAAATAATTGAAAGTGTAGCCATTTAATTAAGTGAAGCAGTAGAATAGGAAAAAAAAAATTATGTTAATGAGTGAAGGATTGAAGTTGTTGACAGCAGCTGTGTTGAAAGCTGTGAATGGAAATGCTGTAAGTTTATTTTTAAACATTCACATGATTCGATTGCCAAATCTGTGAAACCATTTTGTTTTCATCCATACTAATGTATAACGTCATGTATTAAAAAGTGTAGATGGTGAGATTAATTTCCTCAAATGGTTACTTGGGCATGTATTTGATTAAACAGAAGTAGTCAGATTGTGTGCTTTATTTTATCAATAAAATCATAAAATTCCAAATAAACAGATAGATAGATAAATAAATAAATAAATAAATAAATAAATAAATAAGTCACCAAATATACACATGCAGGCAGAGAATTCTCAGAAGTTTTTAACTCCATGCTCAATGAGCAAATCCGTCTTAAAGTCTGTAGGTTGAAGTAGCTCAGCTGTAATCTGCACAGCGACTGAATCTTGCTATGAAGTCAACCACCATTCAATCCCTCCCATATACGATAATGGAGTAACACCTTTAAAGCACATGTGAGTTTTTCAAAGTTGGTGTTTTAAGTGACAACCAGTAAGCAGTAATTCATAACAAACCTCACAGCTGTTTGAACTCACAATGTTTTTACATTTTCCCTACATACATTTACACCTCAGCACACACCAATACAATAATAAAAATGAAAACCAAGAGAAGCATCTTCGGTCTTCTTGCAGATCTCACACAAGAAAAATCAGCAGGTTCTCCTCCTCCATAATCTGGCTGCTCTCAGAATCTCCCATGATGCCATGAGCTGTTTGGAGCATCTCCTTATCTGTGATATGGCATGCCTAAGAGACAGACTCGGGTAAAAGTGTCGTAATTACCGAGGTGGAGTTCTGTGTAGCTACTGCTTATACTGCATAGGTACTGCATCCCAAAAGTATTCACCCCACTTCACTTTTTCCACATGTTACAGCCTTATTCCCAAATGGATTAAATTCATTATTTTTCTCAAAAATCTAATAATACCCCATAATGACAATGTGAAAGAAGTTAGTTTGAAATCTTTGCAAATTTATTAAAAATAAAAAACAAAAAAAAAACATATATACATAAGTATTCACAGCCTTTGCTCAATATTTTGTTGAAGCACCTTTGGCACCAATTACAGCCTCAAGTATTTTTGAGTATGATGCTACAAGCTTGGCACACCTATTTTTGGACAGTTTCTCTCATTCTTCTCTACAGGACCTCTCAAGCTCCATCAGGTTGGATGGGGAGCGTCGGTGCACAGCTATTTTCAAATCTCTTTAGAGATGTTCAATTGGGTTCAAGTTTGGGCTCTGGCTGGGCCACACAAGGACATTCTCAGAGTTGTCCTGTAGCCACTCCTTTGTTATCTTGGCTGTGTGCTTAGGGTCGTTGTCCTGTTGGAAGATGAACCTTCACCCCAGTCTGAGGTCCAGATCGCTCTGGAGGAGGTTTTCATCAATCAAGGATGTCTCTGTACATTGCTGCAGTTCCTACCACATCCCCGCAGAATGATGCTTCCTCCACCATGCTTTACTGTAAGGATGGTACTGGCCAGGTGATAAGTGGTGCCTGGTTTTCTCCAGACATGACGCTTGACATTCAGGCCAAAGAGGTCAATCTTTGTTCAAACAAAGATCAGGTGCCTTTTAGCAAACTCCAGGCGGGCTGTCATGTGCCTTTTACTGAAGAGTTGCTTCCATCTGGCCACTTTACCACACACGCCTGATTGGGGGAGTGCTGCAGAGATGGTTGTTCTTCTGGAAGATTCTCCTCTCTCTACAGAGACATGCTGGAGCTCTGTCAGAGTGAATAAGGCCCTTCTCCCCGATCGCTCAGTTCGGTCGGGCGGCCAGCTCTAGGAAGAGTCCTGGTGGTTTTAAACTTCTTCCATTTACGGATGATGGAGGCCACAGTGCTCATTGGGACCTTCAATACTGCAGAAATGTTTCTGTACCCTTCCCCAGATCTGTGCCTTGATACAATTCTGTCTCAGAGTTCTACAGACAATTCCTTGGACTTCATGGCTTGGTTTGTGCTCTGACATGTATTGTTAACTGTGGGACCTTATATAGACAGGTGTGTGCCTTTCCAAATTATGTCCAATAAACTGAATTTACCACAGTTGGACAATCAAGTTGTAGAAACATCTCAAGGATGATCAGTGGAAACAGGATGCACCTGAGCTCAATTTTGAGTGTCAAGGCAAAGGCTGTGAATACTTATGTAAATGTGCATTTTTTTGTTTTTTATTTTTAATAAATTTTCAAAGATTTCAAACAAACCTCTTTCACATTGTCACTATGGGGTATTGTTTGTAGAATTTTGAGGAAAATTATTAATTTAATCCATTTTGGAATAACATAAAAAATGTGGAAAAAGTGAAGCGCTGTGAATACTTTCCGGACTCACTGTAGGTACCAAACAGCCACAATGCTTCTTTCTTCACTCTTTCACTGTCCTTCTCACTTATTTTCTCTCTGTGTCACACACCATGACTTAGTTAAGGTGAAAGTGCAGGATTGATGTAATGTATGCTTGAGATAACCTTTTAGTTGAAAGCTTGAGCTGCTTTATGTGATTTCATTAATGATAAGGACTAATCAAATGCTTTTGCATTTGTTGCAGCCAAACATCAGAATCAGCAATGAAGCATTATAATGGATTTTCCATAGATGTCACAAGGGCATTCTCATTCATTCTTTTATCACACTAGATACAAGTGTTAACAGTATATTTGTCTTGCATTTGTAATGTTGCACGCTGCATGCACAACTGTGGATTGGATTTTTTATTAGCTTGGTTTAAAGAGAAAGACCAACACAAGCAGGTCCTAATGGAGCAGCCCCAGGGTGGGTTAAGACAATCAATTTTCTAAAGACTGCCAATTTACCTTCTGATCAAACAGTCATTCAGATGCAGCACCAATACTGCTTTTGGACTTGAAAACCTATGAAACCTATGGAAACCTTTATTAGGCAATTTACACATAACACATATTCAAATATTAAAGCATCCCAAGCCACGAGTAGCCTATTTGGACAGCTTAAGAAGAAAACTGAGCGCCCAGTAGAAAGATCAGACACACATTTGCCCTTCAGCTGTAGAGGACGTGGATAGACTCTGACAGTGAAGGAATGGGGCTGTATATTTTGGGGATGAATATAAATAGAGTCCGTCAGCCATGCTGTGCTAATGAGGAAAGGGAGCAACCAATAGACAGGCAAAACTAATTATATGCTGACATTTATGGATAATAACCTTATGGTAGATATCAGTGTTTATGAAAATATATGGTTTATGATCAAAGAAACAGAAATATGCCAGATCATATGAAGAAATACATATATACCCATGTTTATATCTCTATAAGGAACTGACATCAGTTTATCAGCGCTTTCATAATTAATCGGTAGTTATATTTTTGTTATTGATAAATTCCATGCCCTTTCACAAGTGTGCATATGGTGAAATGAACAACTATAAATTTGTTTTTGGCACTCCACAACAGGAAATATTAAGGAAAATTCCTTCTGACACCAAGTTTATATTGATTCACTGCTAGATTATTAGATATTCTGTCTTGATTTTCAAGTCACAAACATGCATGGTGGTTAATTTTAACTTCACAGAAATATATGAAACTCAAATGATTTTTTAAAACTTCTTCAACGGTCACACTATTTGTTGAATTGAGAGTCTTTCTGTCACACCAATGACCTTAGTGCAGAAGTAGCTGTGGCGCAGGAGCTGGGGTGTGTGCTCCACTGCTGATGGATGCTTGCTGTTAGCACGAGCCATACTGCTGCGGTTATTCAGAGGTCGTCCTCCTTCACGGATGTTCCAGAGTGCTGCTATCAGGAATACAACAGCTCATTAATGGCTGCCTACTTTTAATTAAGGATTCAGCATATGTTAATTAGATCTGATTGCAGCTATGTCATGCAGTCACACGCTAACTGATGTTGTGGGAAATGAGCAATAATGTAGGCTGCCTGAGCTGCGATCATGTTGTGATTAGGAAACACATGTTGTCTTCATCAGTAGGCCAGATATAAACAGTGTGTATATGCTTGCATAATTGTACTGTCAATAGCTTCAAATGAGTTTTTGATATGTGATAGACAGCTGGATATCTTGTGAAAAGAGCACATACTGGATTAATTTAAATCAACAGGATATGTTATTTGTGTTACCTAGAAAGCTAAGGTAAACATTCAACCCGAATTTACTACAATGAAGCGATGATTTGTTGATGCTTTAAATTTAATTTCATTTTATATTTAAGTTTAAATTTAGGTTTGGTAAAAATCTATTTCTAATCACATAGCATATAGTCATCTAATTAATATACCCTAACCATCCACTTTATTATTAACACCCGCACATTCATGCAGTTATCTAATTATCCAATCATGTGGCAGCAGTGCAGTGCAAAAAATCATGTAGATACAGGTCAAGAGCTTCAGATAATATTCACATCAAACATCAGAATTGGGGAAAATTATCACTGTGTTATTGCTAGAAGCAATAATTTGTATGTTATGTTATACATGTTATTTAACTGCTTGAAACTATATTTTAGTACACTGTTTATATCATAGTACATTGTTTCCAATTCAGTTTCTGCAGTGTAATTAATTACTACTTTATAAAACATAATGGTGACACTTTACGATAAATGTACATACATTGTCATTATTTAATTCATTAGTTAGCATTAATAAAATTTTGTGTTAATTAACTATTACTTATGATTCTAATTATAGTTAATATTATTTCCTGTATTATTAATGAAGGATTGTTATTTTTTACTGTTAATAGTGGCACATTAATAACATTCATTAATACAATAAAAAGATTTAATAAAGCATGATTCTTGTTGATTAACCATTACCTTATGATAGTAAGGATTACATTACCTATATTAATTAAGCAAGCTAAAGTATTAATGAATATGATATGTAAAATGTATTTACTCCTACCTACATTTTAACATTTGATAATGCAAATAATACACACAAATAAATCTATTATATATTTAACACATTTAATGAAGAAAAATGTTTATAAACGTAGCTTGTGAAACCGTATTTTGGGTTTTGTTGTCTCTAAGTAAATTACTTGGTAGATACAAGGCTTTATTTGATGAAGGTTTATTTGATTTCACCCTTTGTCACTGTACGGCATGTAGGTAAAAAAAATAGAAGATGACTTCTTGGAAAAATGAGGCTTTAATACTGAAGATAAATCAGTAGCTGGGTTATAGTGACCTAGCCGCTGGGTATCTAATCTGGTCGTAGTGAAAGATGGTGAGAGAGGTGATGATATCTGCATTGTGTCCACTGTCATTGAAATTGACCCAGCCACAAACCCTGCAGCTGAGTTGAACAAAAAACATTTAGAATTGTGTAAAATGACCCAAAACATTTGGGAGGGAAAAACACAGCCTTTGATCAGGAAAATAAAAATAAATAAGCAGTTAGATTACAATGTGCATACTCATCAAAGTTTAGCACTCTAATTGCAGTTTTTGATTAGCCTCAAATTACTGAATTTAGGACTGCATACTTTTTGAGTACAAAAAAAAATTACTTTTCTTGATCTACTGTCAAGTGTAGGCACATATTAAATGACACAGCACTTTCTATATGTCTACCATTTGTATGCCACCAGTTCACTTTTATATGCAACTTACATGGATGCATATACATTCTGGCTCTAGTAGCAATATTGGTTCACTGGCCAAACTAGTATCAATAGCTTAAAATGTTTTCTGCTGTTTCATGGTGCTGGGATGGTTCCTCATATTCTGGACACTCGATGAGGCAGCGCTCTCCTGAGCCTGGTAATTGCTAGGCTGACTCTGTCGTTTTCATTTTCCATAGCACGCAGTAGATAAATCAAATAAATGAGGCCTTTGCTGAGGTTAGATGTGTTTCACAGTGCAGAGTTCAGCCTTTTCCTATTGTCTGAGATTTCTAACAAACAC
The DNA here is from genome assembly GCA_022414735.1 of Noturus placidus. Taxonomy (NCBI): domain Eukaryota; kingdom Metazoa; phylum Chordata; class Actinopteri; order Siluriformes; family Ictaluridae; genus Noturus; species Noturus placidus. Next base: position 1,144 of record JAFFST010051771.1, on the reverse strand, counting down.
ACTACTATTGATGTTCACCCAGCACATTGATAATAGTGGAGGAGTAAAGGAACAAGATGTGCTTGATCTGTGAAGGGTGCAGTGAGAGGAAAAAAAACCTCTGTTCTTTTACTGTATGTATGTGAAGCTTCCTATGTAGCATTTAAAGAAATACATTTCAAATTCTGAAATTAGTTTTCTCAGACATAGTCTGAGATATTAATAGTTACAGCAGAAAAATATTCTGTTGTTGCTAGTGGCCACATTTTATCGATTTTGGCCAATTTCACTTGCAAACTCTAAGATATTGTTGGGTTTTACTGCTACTGCTGAGATGTTTGATTAAATATAATATTTTCAGTAATCACCAAGCTTTTTGTGAATGATAAACAAGTATTTAACTGTGGAGCCTGAGGGAGGCGATTTCCATGCTGCTGAGAGCTGTACCTGCAGACCACTCATCTCTAATCCTCCCAGGCACCTCTCCACAGCACTAATCGCTGGTGAGATATGCCATCCTTCCCTGAGACTCTGTCCTCAATTCTGCCAGAGAGACTCCATGATTACAGGTTCATTATATGCTTGCTCCATTCCTACTCCCAGCAGTAAGAAGCCCAGGGCTATCTCATTCATGTACAGTAGTTGATTAAAATCACTTCACTAATGCAAGGGCTGAGCTAAGAATTAGGATGAACAGAGGGTACTCTGAATCTGAGCATGTGTGCGTATATATGAATCTGTGAGCATGTCAGCTTTGATTCCATGAGTTATGCCTCTGTGTGATGGAACGTGTGTTTCAGATTACAAGCACGAGCACTGGGAATTGCCTCGAGCTCCAACACAGTAGTGGCTATAGTGTCTGACTGATATGAGATGCCACTGAAGTGTTGAATCTTCAAAGCCTTGACATTTAACATAACTTTAGCTAGAATACTCAGAGAAGCATTGTTTTTTTCTCTCACTTGTATGAGGGTTTCAGAACAAGTGTTTGAAATGGTTTTGAGACACTGTTAATGAATAGCGTAATGCAATCACCATGAAATATTTTAAATGTCAATATGCTGCTGTGTCAATTCTAATAAAGAAGAGCTTTGAAAGGTCCATCCATCCATCCATCCTCAACCGCTTATCCGTAATCGGGTCGCGGGGGTAGCAGCTCCAGCAA
>JAFFST010051766.1:233162-244845 GCA_022414735.1 Noturus placidus | reverse complement strand
TATATATATATATATATATATATATATATATATAATAAAAGGTTAACTTTATGTAACAAATGAAATAAGATAATTGAATTAATTACCTTTTTTAGGTTTTAATAAATCTTCTTTTATATGTTTATGGGAACTATATTAAACATTTTCTTTGCAAAACTTTAAGTAATTATTTTATTTATACATTTGCAATTTGCAAAGTGGATTTCTTTAAAACACATGGTTTTGTCATTTAGAATCTGTTTAGTTTGGGTTTGGGGTTTGAAAAGAGTTCCTAGGGGAGGGACATTTACTCAAAGTGTGTAATAATCTGTTCATAAGTGGATGTTGCTGTAACAGTTTCATTTCATCTGAGCTGTGATATGTTTCCTTTCATCATTCTTTCCCCAAGGTTCTAAAAAAATAATCTTGTATTATTGCATTTATTGTCATGAATTAAAAAAACAAAACAACAATAAGCAGACCAGTGAACTGATGTACACTGCAATACATTCACACAGTAACATGCAGAGCTAATGTTGAGAATGGGAACAAGGCGTTCATGTAAGAAACAAGACCACCTTGTGTGTAGATGAAGCAAGATTAATATAATTATATCATCAGAAATAACCTGAAGAAAAGAAAGCAATTGGTGCAATTTAAAATAGGCAAATTTCACATATTAACACCGGTGACTGAGAGTTCTCAGGGACGTGTCAGGACTCATTATTAATCATCGTTATTTTATGCTTATTATGTATGTCCCTGACCACCTTGAAAAGTAGTTTGAGTGACAGAAAGATTAATTTGAGTTATTTTAGCTCTCTTCCACACTATAGTTAAGTGGAAAATAAATAATGAATATGAGCTCAAAGATGCTGGATAGCTTCCCTAGTGATGCAGATTACTGCAGCTGTTTTCAGTTCCTGCTTGTTCTTGGGGTCTTTTGCCTTCAGTTTGGTCTTCTCCCGAAAGCAGGTTAGCGCCTTGCATGGCAGCTCTGCTACCATTGGTGTGTGTGAGTGTGTGAATGAGACACAGTGTAAAGCGCTTTGGATAAAAGCGCTATATAAATGCAGACCATTTACCATTATAAATAAAAAGAGACTTTAAGCAGCCATACAGAATTTAAGACATGTATGTCCATTAGCAGCCATACATGTCTTCGAAAAAAGATGAGGTGGTATACATCGCATTGAGAACAGTTCCTTCCCTTCTCAATACTCATCTACTTCCATCATTCTAGTACAAGTTGATCTTTGTCTCATCTGTCCATAGGATGTTGTTCCAGAACTGCACTGGTATTATCCATCCATCCATCCATCCATCCATCCATCGTCAACCGCTTACTCCTTTTCAGGGTCACGGGGAACCTGGAGCCTCACTGGTATTATTTATTTATTTATTTATTTATTTATTTATTTATTTATTTATTATTAGTAGTATTATTCATTTTAGATGTTTCTTTTCTTGCAAACTCTAATCTGGTCTTCCAGTCTTTCAGGTTTTGAGGCTTACATGTGGTTTAGATCTTGTGGTAAATAGTCTGTATTTACTCTGCTGAAGATTTCTCGTGATTGTTGATTTTGACACAGATTCTGCCATTCACCAACTGTTTTTTGTGGCCGTCCCACTGTTCCTGAGATCACCAGTGGATTCTTATATTTTTAAAAATGTACCAAATAGTTGATTCAGTTACATCTGATGTTTTTGCTATCTCTTTGATTTTTTTTTTTTAACCTAATGATAGTATGCTCCAATGGCAGTTACAGCTCTTTGGACTGCATATTGAGAGTAACAGATTCCAAAATGTTAGTGCCACACATAAAATCAACTGTAGACTTTTTATCTGCTTACTTGTAAGTATAATAATGAGGGAAATAACACAAACACCTGGCCAGCTGAATGGTCCAATTGGTCCCTTAATGTGTTGTACTTCTTACACCGTTCATAAACTCCATCATTCTATACTGTTGATTTAAAATGCAATATATTGTGGTACACAGCTGAAATAACAATAACTTTGTTGATGTCAAAAATATTTATGTACCTGACTGTATATCTGCTCTATATACAATATTTTCACAAATAAGTCAGGTATGTATATGGTGGGGATATACAACTGAAATAATAATAAGTAATGATCATTTTGTGCAAGAAAACATTTAAGACTGTATACTGTATAAACATAGTTAGCTTTACAAATAGTCTGTATGCCTGTAGTACATTATGGGAATATAGAAAGGGAAAATCTTCTCATTTCTATATTTTTTCTCGTGCTTTTTCTCTCCCATTCCCCTTATTCAACATCCTCAAAACACTGATTATAAACTGATCGAGTCACCTCACCAACACGGGACACATTTAAAGTGCAAAAATAAGGACACTGATGAAAACTTTCTGTTCTGTAATAACACCCCAAAAAAAAAAAAAAATCCGTACATGACTCGTCTAACCACACCGAGCACGGTGTTGGGGATGCCTTGAGTTACTTATCCAAACGGCAATCAATATTCTCACTTCAAGCTGCGTCTGTGTATGTGATTAGGATTGTGTGAGAGCTGTCTGTGCACATCTCACTCCCCTCTTATCGCCGTGCAGGTTGGCAGTCATCTCCTGATCAGAGGAGTGAGGCATGATGGGAAAATAGGAAGTCATTAGCGGGAGAGCACCGAGTCATTAATCTGCTGACTGAAAGTGCCTCGGCCACTGACAGCTTCCCACAAACACACAAAAACAAATGTGTATGCGTTTGTGTGCGTGTATGAATGGGACCTCAAATGTGAAAGCGCTTGTGGCAGTGCATGGGATCAATAAGCACATCTCTGTCTGCTCTTCTCTCTCTCTCACCTCCTCTGTGACACTCCCCAAGACTCTAAGTAGTGCCAGGAGCAAGGTTAGGTACCTAAATGCCTGGAGATTTTGGATGAGATCTGGGTAGAGTTGCTGAAGAACTGAAGGTTCAGACTAATCAGTGACGAGCACTGTGCACTAAAATCAACCTTTTTCTACGGAAGTCCTAAGAGGCCATGCATTATTAACCTTCTTGGTTTCTAGTAATTACGACTGAATTTACTTGAGATCTCCACATACAGTAACAAAAAGCTACCTTCTCATTAATTCATTTTATCACGAGATCATCTCACGCCTTGTGAATGGGACTGGTGTTGCGTGGGCATGTTCACTGGTGTCCTCGCCAACGCCATCATAAATTTAACAACTGCTCTTAGAAAAAAAAAAGTCCATCTTACATTTTTTAGCTTATAGTTCTACAAGAACTTTTAATGTTTTTATGTAGGTCTATAACAAAGTGTTTACAAGCTGAACCATCCAAAGAATCCTTGAGGAACCCTTTCGAAGCGTGTATATAGAGTGTATATAGAGACGGGTGACAAATTAAAGGAAAACCAACATGATTGGTATCATAAGAACGTCGGAGCTTATATTATAATAAACATTCTTAGCATTACAGTGAAGGCTCACTCCAAATCAGTTCTTCTGACTGTTTATCCTATGGTGAAACATATCTAATGGGAGTGGTCTCATCTATGTTTACACCACTTCAATCCACAAGGCACAAAGGCTCATGGAATGATTTGATGAGGATGATAATGATGTAAAACATATACTATTGCCTTCACACACACCACATCTCAACACCATCTGATTTTAGACCAATAAGGGCAGTGTAGTAACACACTCAAAGGAAAGTGCTTTCTGCCCTCTTCCGCATACAGTACATGAGCTCACAGATGCCCAGGATTGGCTAGCATTGCTACTTTTTGACAGGGGGAGTGAGAGTATTCCATCCTGACCACTCAGAGAGCACTGCCAGTTTTGCTCCTCGGTCCCTGACCATGGACGGTTGTTGCGTGTGGTTTGAAATTTCATATAGAAATTTCTGTTGAAAATCTGTATCAATTTAAAATAAAATGTTCTTCAATAATAGGTTGCAACCAAGGAACATTTTCCATTAGATTATGATCAGTGAGAACTGTCAGTCTGTTTGACTTCGGGACCATCACTTCCTTCTCCTCTCTACCTCTCCAAAGGGTTGAGATAAATAATTGTGGAACCTCTATCTGAGCTCTTGCCAGATGCAGTCTGATTGAGTCTCACTCACATCTGCGTGCCCTGTTTCACTTTAGAAATCAGCGTTTTTCCAGGCAATAACGTAATTACAGAGAGCTAATTGGATGTCGTTAGCCAGGGTGAGGATAGAGGAAATGGAGAGAGTAATTTTGCTCTGCTAAATGGTGGGTGCCAGAGGCACTAGACCTGTGCGGTTTGGTTGAAAATGCAACCACACACACACACACACACACACACACACACACACACACACACACGCAAATAGACACACACTCACACACCTTAGGATTAAACAGACAATTTGTCATACTGCTATTTTTGAATCATTCTTTTCAGATGACAACTTTCAGATTTGTACTATATGTGGCTGAAAATGACTGAAAACTTTATGTGCTTGGCTCATTTTGTGATGTGAACAATCACATTTATTTGCATGAAATGATATCCAGGTCATTTTCGCCAGAGAGCAACAAGGTAATTAAAAGATTTTAACTGGTTGCTCTTTGTTAATATGAAAGAAAAGGTTTTAATCACTGAGACATGTCACTTTTTTCATTTATCCATTTTATGTACTGCTTATTCAACACAAGGTCACAGGGGAGCCTGTAAACCATCCAAGGGAGGGCGGGGGACACCATGGGTGGAGCTCCAACCCATCACAGGGCACAATTGCACACACACTCATACACCCATTCACACACATTATGGACAATTTAGAGATGCTAATCAACCTACCCTGCATGTCTTTGGACTGGGGAGGAAAACGGAGTACCCAGAGGAAACTTCTGAAGCACAGGGAGAACATGCAAACTCCAGGCACATAGGGCGGCGCTGGGAATCGAACCCCCAGCCCTGTGAGTGCAAGGCGAACGTTTTGTGTCTGCAGGATGTTTTGTGTCAATCTATCACACATACTGTTTATGTCACTTAGAAACTTACAACAACAACAAAAACAAGAACAAAACAAAACAAAACATGAAGAACATACTTTGACTCTGGTGTGAACTCAAATCTACACTCAAGGGAACCTTAATTCTGTCTCCCAGCACTTTTGATTTGCGGGGGAACAAAAGCTACGGTACAAAGCCAGCATATGTACTAGTTCTTCTGAGATTTAAACCACATGACAGAGACAAACATCTCAGAACAGACAAAGCCGTGTTAGACTGCCTACTGGCTCTACAACTCAAACAGGCATTTGATGGCGTAGTGGAAAATTTGGCATCTATCACTTTCGCTCAGGGTGAATAAGAGATCAAAAAGACGAGACAGACGGCAGGGAGCAGGAGGAGAAAACAGACTTTCGTGTTATATTGAGACAGTCAGAATAGAGGAGGTCATAAGTTTAAAAAAGCAGAACAAGTTCAGGAACACATTTCAGATCATTCCAACGGCAACACTTATTAACTGTCTGTAAGGAAAGATGGCGTCACGTAGTAAAACAGTGTGTTCGCATGCAAGATCTGTGTAGTGTTAATATAAATAACTGGCATTCAGGGCAGAAAATACATCAGCACCTATATAATGTGATATAGGAACAGATAATTCTGCGTAATATCTGTTCACGCTGTCAGTTGTGCAACGCAAACTCACACAGGCAAACTAGACGCAGATAATAAGGGGTGATCTGATGGGCGTGATTAGTAGTTGTAGCTTTTATTATATTTATTAATTCAATCATTAACTGATATTCAGTTGATTGTTTATCCTGCTCAGTTTAGCGGCAGGTCCAGAGCTTACCCAGGAACGCTGGGAGCAAGATCGGATTAGGCTTTAGTAGTCCATCATGGCATCATGAACTCCCTGCATGATCATTCTGCCCTTTCCTTACAACTTTCATATGAAATTCAAAAAAACATCACTGCTTGTTAGCATTTTCCATGAGACCTCTTGAGTCCTATAAGTCAGCATTGGGTTAATATGTGCAATTGACATAGATTTGTCTTTTATTCATGCTACTCTGTGATTTTACCGCCATTCAGATGCCATGTTTTATATTTTAATTTCCTGATATTCATTTTTGATAGCTAAGAGCTGTCTGATTAGGTTTTTTTCACATCTATCCTATGTCCAATCCATATCTGGAATTTAGGTTTTTTTCCCTCATTTTAAATAAGAATTCAAATCCTGACTTCTCAATCAATTCACATTGTCCATCCTTAACATTAATATGGGAAATAAATAAATAAAAAAGATACCTTTAAAATGTAAAAATGTCTATTTATTTATTTATTTATTTTTAGAAAGCATTGTTTGCAATGTTGTGACATGCAAACACCACCAGCAGGGGAAGATATGATGATTTGAACAGGAAAGATGCAGGAAATATGGATGAAAGATGACATCATTAGAGCAGTATATACAGATGTCCAACCATCCATTTTCCATAGCATTTATCCTACACAAGGAGCATATGGCACGACATTGCAGGGCACTACGGACAATTTGGAAACTCCAATCAGCCTACACCGCTTGTCTTTGGACTGGGGGAGGAAACCAGAGTACCTAGAGGTATACATGGGGAGAACATGTAAACTCCACACACACAGGGTGGAGTGAGGATTCGAACCCCAACCCTGGCGGTGAGAGGCAAATGTGCTAACGCAGTGGTGGCTTGGCAGTTAAGGCTCTGGGTTACTGATCAGAAGGTCAGGGGTTCAAGCCCCAGCGCTGCCAAGCTGCCACTGTTGGGCCCTTAAGCAAGGCCCTTAACCCTCTCTGCTCCAGGGGTGCCGTATCACAGCTTACCCTGCACTCTGACCCCAACTCCCTGACATGCTGGGGTGAAAAGAAAAGAATTTCACTGTGCTATATGTGACCAATAAAGACTCATCATCATTAACCACTAAGCCACCGAGCCCCATGATATATGGATGTCACAGTAACAGAATGACATACACATACCAGGGGTACAGAAATGCCCAGGCATGAGCAGGTTTTACAGATAAAAACGTAGATAAAAATCAGCTTGAAATGTTTGTTACCAGGACGATAAATGAGCTAAATATGTTGAGGCCACAATATCATATTACCTCATTTATCTACCTGGCTACAGCCAGGAGTTTTGTCATTCGCTTGTACATTTCTTCACTCTAGATTGTCCACTAAACTAGAACATAATGCTGTTTTTTTGTCAAGTAATTGGCAAGTTGTTATGGGTGGAATCATGTCACCTCATCACTGGGAGCTTGTTAGAGGATAAGTGTGAAAAGAAAGCTGCATGAGACTCACTGAGCACACATTGCTGTCCAGTTTTATCACAGAGGAGACTTCAAAATACTTTATAAACTAGAAACTAACTAATACACGCCTAACAGCTTTAATACACACATATAACCTCTGTTCCTCTGCTCTGAATGAAATAAAAGTCAATCATTGAGACATTATTGGACTATACAGTCTATTCTGCTCAGTCGTTTGTTTTTTTTTTTTTGGCTTAATTGTTCAGTTCATGTTTTTTCCTGTCTTTATTTTTTTCATACATAAGACTACTTGCAGCTGGAATCAAGCAAAAGCACCAACACACACATTCAGGCTGTGTAAAGTTACGCTCAATGATTAATGATTCACATAGAAATAAGCCTTGTCAGATTTTATTAACCAGGTGAAGACGAGTGCTGATATGGAATATCTCAGAGGTCTGAGACAGAACACACACAAACACACACACACACACACACACACACACACACACACACACACACACACACACACACAGAATTTCTCAAAATTGATCAGACAAGGCATGAAAAGTTTTTTTTATAAATCAAGGTCATCCTGTGATATTGTATGAAAAAACCTAACACACACACACACACACACACACACACACACACACACACACACACACACACCCACCCACCCACTACTGGGTATTCCCAATGAATTCCCCATTCAAATGTGCTTTTGTCTTAGACTTGCTCAGATGATATCACATGCCATATGACATCATTCTCTCACACATTTGATTTGATTGGATTAGACAGGGCATGGAAGACCTCACTTGTATTCTGGCTGCTCCCTTATCCATTATTTCACAGTCTTCTTTCTGTCATGCCTGTTTCTTTCATCCTTCTCTAATGGTATTAGACCTTAGCGCTCTCTCTCGCTCTCTCTCTGACACCCACCCACCCACACACACATACACACACACTCTGAGACATGTCAGAAAACACGACGAGCTAAAAAGAGGAAAACATGGGTGTAAAGTTAGCAAATATTCCCAATGTTCACTTCCTATTTTCATCCTTTACTTTTGATGACTTTTTTTTTTAAAGCAAAGTGCATGTCTTTGGCAGATCTGACAAATGCTTCCATAACAATCATCCTCACCATTAACAACGACATTCAGTGAGTCGGTTGCTGTCTACTACAGCCTATAGTCAACCTCCAACATTAAACAGACACGGGCCCTTTTGTTTTGCAGCTATTCTAGACGTACATGAGAAGAGAACGCAGAAAGCCAAAAAGCCAGAGAGAGAGAGAGAGAGAGAGATTGATGCTAACAGATGCTTGCACCACCTGGGGCAAGCATTTAATGACTAGAAATTGTGGAATCTACTTATGCTGAAACTTTCAGATTCGGCACGCTAACTAACGAGCTTTAAATAAATGACAGTGAATCTTGAGATCCTGGACACGTAAATACAAAAATCTTCTCGTTGGACTGTAGGAGTACGATAAGTGGACTGTCTTCCACGGAGGTCGCAAAGAGCCCGCTAGCTGTTTGCAGATTTTAAATGAGTGGAAGATGGAATGGCTCCCCACGGCCCGTTGCGGCATGCGTGTATCAGGAAATGTGTGTTTCAAACATGGTCAGCTTCTTCCTCTCTTATACATTCTGTCTCCTATGCATGGTCATCCTCTTTAACATCTAACACTAATGGAGATGCATTCAGTGATCTGCATGCAGGAGCTAATCTGACAACCATGCAAACCTTATTTTGATTTATTACACAAGACAATTCAATCATAACATAAGTGAAATGTGTAATTGGACTAAATCAATAGCGCCAGATGTACCAGTAGTGTTGATAAAATCGGGATGCATTTAGATACAGTCTGATTATAATTAGAAAATGGCGACTCATATGAAACGTCACAAACGTCTCTATGATTAGGCGGTAATTAAAAAAAATCTCTCTCTCTCTCTCTCTCTCTCTCTCTCTCTCTCTCTCTCTATATATATATATATATATATATATATATATATAAGATAGAACACGGTTTATTTTTTATCAGATTATAAACTAATAAATTAAATATACTCATTACTGAAAATGCAAAACACATGAACTATAATTCTACTTTTAAACAAAAGCTAAGACAGCAGTATTTTTAATTGAGTACATCGCACTACTTCTACACAGCTACATTATAAGGCTATTGACATCTTTACAAATGAATCTCATATAATTGGACCACCCATTTAATGCAGCGAATTAAATCAACTCCTGGCGAACTTTGTAGACTGGCAACACTCGAGATCCTAGAGCATGTTATTATCTAGCAAAGGTATGTAGTGACTTGATCACTGTTGGGATTTTAAACACCTTGGTATCAATGCTGGTTGGGGAACCAGTCTACAAACCAAAACTATCCAGCGAACAGTGATGAGGACCAGAGGACGATCAACACAGCGATATTCTCTCCCTATAATCTTTCTCTGTATATCTACAAGATGATCATTAAGGTGGTCTGTGAGTGAACAAAACACTTGCATCATTGCCACACACTAACATGTCAGTGTCAGTGCTGTGTTGAGAACTATCCACAACCCTAATAAATGATTAGATATGGTCTTATGGGTTAAAGGGTATAGAAATTTTGCTACCCAGGGAAGGGGGAAGGCGAACCTGATAAAATGGCCAATGGGTATAGCTGTAAATGAAGTGTTACATGTTTTATGTGTGGTGGGCACGGTGGCTTAGTGGTTAGCACTTGCACCTCCGGTGTTGTGGGTTTGATTCCTGCCTTCACCCTGTGTGCATGGAACTTGCATGTTCTCTCCATTTGTCTCACACCTCTGGGTTGGGGGTTTGATTCTCTCCTCTGAACTATGTGTGCTCCCTGTGCTTTAGAGGTTTCTTCTGGGTACTCAGGTTTCTTCCCCCTCCTACAGTCCAAAGACGTGCATTGTAGACTGATTGACGTCTCTGAATTGTCTGTTATGCGCGATGTGTATTGTGTCCCGCAATGGGTTGGGTTCCCTGGGATAGGCTCCAGGCTCCCCACGACCCTGTGTAGGATAAGAATGTATGGATAGATGGATGGATGTTTTATATGTGTATGGGCTGAATATTGTTATTTTAAACCATGAATGAAAACATACCACTTTGTTAAATGGTTAAAATGAAGTACAGAATAGTCAGATCTTCCATCTTCCAATAGTTCACTTAGCCAAAGGCCTTCTTTGATGGAAATGTGCAAACACATGCATACTGATCAAATGGAGTATGCTGATGTTCTGGAACATTCTGAGGCTGGCAAGGACAACTAATCGTTGCAGGCTTAAAGTCCTCTTTTGCGATCATCCATCAGCGCTGAGACAGCCAAACTGATCAATAGTGTTTATCTCCACCCAGCCAACAATAAATGAGCAAAGAGAAGGGTGTGCGCTGTGTGTTGGTCATTTCATTGAGATGTGACGGCCAAGTGCGTCACTTCAACTGCATACAATGACACATCATGATATCACACACCTCTGTGTGTGAACACTGACTCACACACAAAACCATTAAAAGCTCTAAGACATGCATAGGATATTTGCTCCTGTTGATAAATCTCTTTATTTTGACTTTTGGACTCTCTCCCTATGCTCTCTCTCCATCTCTCTCTCTCTCTCTCTCTCTCTCTCTCTCTCTCTCTCACTCTCGCTCTCTCTCTCGCTCTCTCTCAATGCACTTTGAGACCTGGGGGCTTGTGGCTTGTAAAGAGATAGCTTTTGAAAGTGCTTTTCCAACAAAGTGGACATTTTGTTGCAGCTTGCAGCAACACAGGTATGGACAGAAACATGTGTGTGTTTATATGGCTCATCAAACTGAGCATTGAGACGCTTACTCATAATCTTCACAAAACTCATTCTTTACCATGTTGTATGTTCAAAACAATCATTACTGTTCACTTTTTCTCCGTATGATCATACTCAGCTTCATCTGGAAGTCTCAGCATCTGGTGTCACCCAGAGCAGGACTGATTCACATCTCCAGATGTTTTTCCTTGTGCTGTCTCGTTGGCGTATTCTTCTCATTTCTGACTTTAACTCTCTCATTTGAGGTCTAGACTTGGATTTCTTTAAAGCTGCTTTGTGGCAAAGGGCTGTCTTTTTATACAAGTATAAATGAACAGTATAATGCTGGTGTATTGTAACTTTAATAAAGTATAAGCCATTTTTACCTCAATCAGTTGCTGCTTACATGCTATTGTGAAATTAAAAAAGGTCTAGTCTTGTAGTGTTTTCAGTTTGCCTACTCGTCCAAAGGTGTGACCTCTTAATAACCTCTTCGTGTGGAATGAAAGGCTTGAAGGTATTTTCTTACATGTAAAAATTTATAAGCTTGATGGATATCTTTAAGTGAAACCCAGTCATTTATAGTATAATTATGGTAATGTCACA
>JAFFST010051766.1:198449-210115 GCA_022414735.1 Noturus placidus | reverse complement strand
TGATATTTCTGTAAAGCTGCTTTGAGACAATGTACCATTGTAAAAAGCGCTATACAAATTAATAAATTATAAATTAACAGAAAACATGAAAACAAACCTTTATGCTAGATAACAAAACACCAACGCAAATCGTCCGACAGTCTGAATCTCGTAATCCTTTTTAGAAAACAGAACCTTGTAATCCTTTGTAGAAACAGAACCTTGTAATCCTTTGTAGAAACAGAACCTCGTAATCCTTTTCAGTAACATGCCAAACATTCAAAGCATTTCCAAAATAACTCCAAACACCAAAATATTCCGAAACAATAACGCGCAACTTAGTGCTGACAACCCAGAACTTATATATCCCACCCGATTCCAAAACAAATTGAAAACACCTGCTGCCACTTGTCCATGCTTCCGGCATGCACCCACGTAAGTGGATCACCTGACCGGGAAAAGTCTGTGTTGCGGCGCCCTCTGCTGGTCGAGGCATGACAGAACCCCCTCCTAAAGTGCTTGGTCCCCGAGCACAATCACTCAACCCCCCTCCTACGGGAGGTCTCGGACCCCTGGGCGGAATGTCCCTCTGCTGCCACAGGAACCGAAGCGTGTCTTGCCGTGCCGCCAGTTGCTCAAGCACGCAGGGCGCTACCCACGGAAGCTCAGGAACGCCAAACGCCTCCCACGGAGGCTCGAAGCACAGGACGCCTCCCACAGAGGCTCGGGAGCGCAGGACTCCTCCCACAGAGGTTACTGGGCTTACCTCCCTCAAAGGCTCGGGGACGCAGGACGCCGCCTCCTGCCGGGACTCTGGAACGCAAACCGCCGCCGCCTGCCGGGACTCAGGAACGCAGGCCGCTGCCTGCCGTGGCTCAGGAACGCAGGCCGCCACCTGCCGTGGCTCAGGAACGCAGGCCGCCGCCTTCCGTGGCACAGGAACGCAGGACGCCGCCTGCCGGGACTCAGGAACACAGGACGCCGCCTGCCGGGACTCAGGAACGCAGGACACCGCCTGCCGGGACTCAGGAACGCAGGACGCCGCCTGCCGGGACTCAGGAACGCAGAACTACGCCTCCTGGGACTCAGGAACGCAGGACGACGCCTCCTGCCGGGACTCTGGAACGCAGGACGACGCCTCCTGCCGGGACTCTGGAACGCAGGACGACGCCTCCTGCCGGGGCACTGGAACGCAGGATGACGCCTCCTCCTCGGCCTCAGTAGCGTCGATGGCGGCCCTGTTAGCCCTGGGTGAGGTCACCACATTGCCTGGACACAGCGGAGCAAATGTTAAGGCACGTACCTCCCTCTCTGTAGTGCTGGAGGCTGCCAGGTTAGCCTCCCGCCGGGGTACAGGAACGCCGGACGGCACCCGCCGGGACACAGGTACGCAGGCCAGCTCATCCGCGTCCTGAGGGGCTGAGACCTCCTCCTCTGTCTCTGTGGTGCCTGAGGCGGCCAGGTTAGCCTCCGGCGGAGGTTCCAGGGCGTGCTGTGTGACCAGGGGTTCAAGGGCGTGGTTCTCAGAAGTCGATGAGACATGACTTGTGGACAGAATTTGACATGTGGGTGAGACGGGGCTCGTGGACAAAACTGGGCTTGTGAACAAAACTTGACTCGGGGATGAGACGGGGCTCGTGGTCGATACTTGACTCGTGAACGAGACGGGGCTCGTGGACAAAACTGGGCTCGTGAACAAAACTTGACTCGGGGACGAGACGGGGCTCGTGGTCGATACTTGACTCGTGGATGAGACGGGCTTGTTGACAAAACTGGGCTCGTGAACAAAACTTGACTCGGGGACGAGACGAGGCTCGTGACCAGCACTGGACTCGTGAACAAAACTGGACTCGTAAACGAGACGGGACTCGTGGACGTGCCTGGGCTCTGCGGCCGGGACGTGGACGTGCCTGGGCTCTGCGGCCGGGACGTGGACGTGACGGGGCCTTCAGGCGAGCACTGGGGCGAGACGGGGCCTTCAGGCGCGGACACCAGGGAAGCAGGGCTCTCGGGGATCAAAGGCACATGTGAAACTGGGCTCTCTGGCTTGGACGGGACCGAAACTGGACCTCGGGCTCGGACGGGACCGAAACTGTGCCCTCAGACATGGGCACCTGGGACACTGGGGACTCCGACGTGGGCACCTGGGACACTGGGGACTCCGACGTGGGCACATGGGAAACTGGGCATTCAGACATGGGCACAGGGGAAACTGGGCATTCAGACATGGGCACAGGGGAAACCGGGCATTCAGACATGGGCACAGGGGTAACTGGGCATTCAGACCTAGGCACAGACAAAGCAGGGCTTTCAGACGTGCGCATGGACTCTGATAAACCCGGACTTACCGGCATTGACTTGTGTGTGACAGTGTTTTCCGGCCGCGTCAGTAGCGCCTGCATGCGCGTTAGCCTTGCCCTCTCCATGGGGATATAGTTCATATACCACTGGTATATTGGGGTGTCTTCTCCACCGACCTGCTTCAGCTGTTCCAGCTGGTTGATTTGCCTTGCTAGTCGCTTTCTTGCGACCGAAAGCTCCTCCGCGTTTCTGATCTCGGAAAAGTTAAACTCCGCCATGTCGCCGTCTGCTGCTTCCAGAGAAGTCTCTCCTTTAGTTACGTCCTGAATGAATAACCCGGGCGCTCTCGCTACTTCCTTGGTTGGGCGCGTTATTCTGTCACAACTCGGGAGGCAGGAAGTAAGCGCAAGAGCGTTTTATTAACAGAAAACATGAAAACAAACCTTTATGCTAGAAAACAAAACACCAACGCAAATCGTCCGACAGTCTGAATCTCGTAATCCTTTTTAGAAAACAGAACCTTGTAATCCTTTGTTGAAACAGAACCTTGTAATCCTTTGTAGAAACAGAACCTCGTAAACCTTTTCAGTAACATGCCAAACATTCAAAGCATTTCCAAAATAACTCGAAACACCAAAACATTCCGAAACAATAACGCGCAACTTAGTGCTGACAACCCGAAACTTATATATCCCACCCGATTCCAAAACAAACTGAAAACACCTGCTGCCACTTGTTCATGCTTCCGGCATGCACCCACGTAAGTGGATCACCTGACCGGGAAAAGTCTGTGTTGCGGCGCCCTCTGCTGGTCGAGGCATGACACATTCATAGTAATTTTGTGAGACGGACTTTTATCATAGCGTGCTACATCGTTTTTGTGTGAAGGCTAAACAGTAGTTTCGCCAGTACAAAAATAAAGCACACAAATACACAGTTTCAAAAGACCACTACACATTCCAAATGGTAGAAGCACACACGACATTGAACGACAAAAGCAACAAAAGCCTGACAATAGTCATGTTCCCATCCACGTATTTTATGCGAATTGGGATATCGTGTAAAAAAAAAACACTGCATGGAAACACAGATGCCAATAACCTCTCCAAAATGTGCATAAAAGACTTACGTGCTCATCTGAGGCAGGTAATTTTTTTATTCAATAAGAAATGCGCATAAACCATATGATGGAAGACATTTACCAAATGAATTCCTCCATTGGGGTCAAAAACGTCATGTGACTTTGCCTCAACAAATCACGTGATTGGATAATTGGCTGATGTGATTGGATATATATTTATACAGTGCAGTGGTAATGCATTTTTGTGGGAACTGGGGCACGGTGGGTCGTGTAACTGCACTAACCAGAGGCCCAGTCTATTTGCACAGCATCTCAAATGTTGTTTTTATCATTCTGAAAATGCCTGAGCCATCAAAATCATTTGGTATAATTACCTCCAAGAACCATCTCACAAGATTCTGTTCCCAAATATCAGGCACCCGCCTCCGATCGCAAGGTAACATGAAGTTTGTGATGGCATTATTATGCTGGAAAAAAGAGCCACAGTGGCTTCACTGGTCTCAACAGCTTCTATTGGTATTAATACTTGGTGCCAGTTTTGCATATCTTTGGACTGAAAGATGAAGCACAGGGTGAAAGGCAGGATTCGAACCCTTGACCTTGGAGGTGCGAGGCAAACATCCTAACCACTAAGCCACAGTGACCCCTGCATCATAATACAAGCCTAATAAATGACAGATTCGAATGTGTTATTCAACAAATAAAAACATACACTTTCTGGTTTCTCAAAAACAAGACAAACCGGGTTTTTTTTTTTTTTGGTCTTATTAACATCAAGAGTAACTGAATAAAAGAGAAGCTGGTGATGGAATGATAGTGTATAGCTGGTGTAATGCCATTACATTATAATATATATGCAATTACATATACCAGCATTAAAGCTGGTATAGAAATATAGATTGATAACAGGAAGTAACGTGTTTGCAGATGTTTGGCGTGGTAATGGTAATTCCAGTTCATGTTGGACCACCCCGTCATTGATTATTTTCCTGTAAGAGCATGCCCCATTGAACTGAATGCTTACATAAGAAATAATAGAAAATCTATTTTTACATATTGTAATGCACAAATACTAAATGCCACCATGTTGTAATAATGACAGAGCGGCTGACTAATTAAGTAGCTAATTAGTTAAGTGGATAATTAAGTGGCAAAGCAGCTAGCTTGTAAATCAGGCTAACTGACGTAATGACTTGTCTTCCAACCTACAACACATGACCAATCAGACATCTTTAGTATTCAGTAGAAAGTTGCACTGAGATGTTGAGAATATTAGGCAATTATTGTTGAATGTTTCCAAATTTTTAAAGTGTCTGTTTTCTCAACGAGTAGGGATAGATATGTGGATGAATCAGCACTTAAGTCAGTACAGACCATGCAGGGTACAAGAGATAGGACTATATCATTAGTCAGAGTAGCAATGCATAGTGACAAAAGATCAGACAGTTTATATATTTGTGACTCGTCGACTGAGGAGCAACGGTGTCGGGCGTTTCTCCAAGGCTACACAGTGTTTGCACAGTGTTTGTGGTATTCAAAACAAAAAAAGGCTTCCTTGTAAGTAAGGATAAGAGGCTTATTACAAATTTGGCACACACACTACACCACCAGATTTGTTGCATATTTATATCTAGACAGTTTGCGTTATATACAATGTCATTTTTGGACCATGTTGTGAATATTTGAGTCTCTACACCAATTTGTAAGTTTTATGTTACAGTATTGGCTTCGTATTTTTAATACAGAAATTAATCTTAGTATTTAAACACAAGTGTACAATATGAGAAGATTAAGGCATCGTTTTAGATACTTATGTTCCTGCCTTTTAAATCCGTCCACTCTAAATGTTCCAGACACCTGTTCAAGGAGTCCGAGCCAGCAGGAGCAGTCACGATCTCTCTCTCTCTCTCTGTCTCTCTCTCTCTCTCTCTCTCTCTCTCTCAGCCTCATAGGTGGATATATTTGGTCCTCTCTCCTCTGTTATAAAGTCCTGTACCTTTTACAATAAAATATGTCTCTTATTCTGTACTATATGACATTTTACAGTTGTTAAAGGAAGCAATATCTATGTCTAATATTTGATTGATGGCCCGCATTAACTATTTTGACCAGGGCCAAAAAATTGAATTTCTGCCTGTTTTGGGTGTGCCCATGTTCAGCATTGAATTTATATATGATGGCTTATATGAAAGTAAACACTTGATATTTTGCATTTTTTTTTTTGTTTTTACCTAACCTACAAGGTAATTTCATTGTGGCAGTTGTATATGGCGTTTTAATATCAAAAAGCATTAGTTGTGTTGTCCGTTTTTATCTCTGTACTGATGTTATTGTGGAGAGGTGTGAATTATTTTCCCAGCAGAAGGCTCACACCCGTCCCCTTTCCTGTCGCCCTGTTCACCAGCATCTAAACACAGAGTCATGATACTCTATACACAGAAACCCGACTAATCTCATAACAGCGTTGCAGCCATAAAATAATTCATTTGTTTATACTGATTGAAAATGTCTGAAAAGTCGAAATGGAACAGCAGTGCACTGTGAGAAAGGGTGTTGAGATGATTCTTTAATGGATTATCAACATGACGCCCTTCTTCATTTAATTATCTCTGTAGGTATAAAACCTCATCCTTATTTTTTGCATTTGCACCTCTCTCCACACACACACACACACACACACACACATGTCGACTACACACGATGCACCGCACAGCTTTGTGCTCCTGAGCCAGCTGTCTATGATCTTGAGTAACCTGCGCATTACCCCCAGACGGCTGGGTTTCATTCGGCAGTGCATGCGCCTGATAGAGACACCTTGGTCATGCAATATTCATGATTCAAAACACCAGGTGAATGGAGGCATGGCAGTGTGTGTGTGTGTGTGTGTGTGTGTGTGTGTGTGTGTTTCTAATGATAGAATGACAGCACACGTCAACACACAACGTGAGCTAATTCTGACATCACTGCACCATGACCCATGAGGATACTGCTTCAGCACACACTCAGTTCACACACCAACACATGCAATCACTCTATGTCAGGAATAATGAGCAGGAGCAAAATCAAATCACACATGATCACACATGATCACACACACACACACACACAAGTTCTGCTAAGTTTGCACTCCTCAAAACTTTTTGCAATCTATAGAAATTGTCGAAGGTATAATTAACAAAGCCACTGTGTGTGTGTGTGTGTGTGTGTGCGCACGCGGAATGTCAACAATACGCAGAAGTAATTGCAGAGAAATGATCAACTAAGTCAAAAAACAAGAAATGGCTCTCTTTTTAGAATTCAATCATCTTCCACCGTGTAGTGAGAAGACAACCTTAAATTAAATCCAGTCATTTAAAGCAGACTGCAAACTGCTCTGTGAACATATCACGAGAAGGAACTACAGCATCTTCCTGCAGTACAAATGACCTGATAAAACACCTTATGGTGGCTAAACAGAATCACATCTTTATATAAACCTGAGCACGCACATGCATTCAGAACTGTATTTATACTGTAGATTTCATTCTGACTGTGGCCAAGAAGGATCACAGACATTTTGACAGCCTGTATCTGTTTACAAAAGGAACTGATTAGGCTCATGATATTCACCATGAGGAAATTTCTTTTATAGATAGAAATGAAGTGTAAATAGGTTTGGTCTTCGCGAACTAGATCTGGTACGCTAGCCCCAACCCCAGTGGCATCTGTTGGATTTTCCCAGACCACCACATATGAGTATGAATATGTATTATATGCAAATTAGGAATGCCTCAATGTTCCTTCCATCCAACCCCATTCCTTTCCCCCAGTCCCCTGATTAGACAGTGCCAGTGCACTGTACTGTACTTAACATCAGCATATAGTTTGTCAGCTTGCAAACTAGGTCACATTTATCACAAGTAGATACAAGTGGGATTCATGTATTGCATTCTCAGTTTTGAAATACACACCGCAAAAAAAACAATGTCATTTAAGCAAGTGTAAATATTTCAAATTTATAATCAGATCATCTAGTATTTCTTATTATAATTATAGATTACAATAAACCAAATATACTGTAGGGTCATTAAATATATTTCTAGACATCATTACTCATTTCAAGCTTGTAGTTTTCTTCTATTGCAAGGTCATTTTGCTTCCTCCTATAAATAAATGTTTAAAATGAGCAAAATGATCTACCAATAGAACACGACTATTTCAAGCTTGAAATGAATACAAATGGCTTGAAAAAGGATTAAGAAGCTTATACTCGGGTCTTATAATAGGAAATACTGGATAGGTCTGACTGTATTTAAGAAATCCCCATTTGCATCTGCAAGATGTAATTTTTTGCAGTGTATAATGACAACCTGATTTTATTAATCATTCTATTACGTTATCTAAGAGAGCTTGTTTTAGACACAAATACTGCTACTAATTAGCCCAAAACACCACAATTATAAAAATGTGACATGTGGAAAGAGTTAACCTTTTACAGATAACCTTTAACATCACGTTTTTAAGTGCAGGTCTACTTTAGTTCTGTGAAGCTCTGTTTCTAATTCCTCTATTGCACCGATATGTGTGTGTGTGTGTGTGTGTGTGTCATTTTGCCTGAGGATCTGTCTAATCCATAGCCTGCTGAGGACGGCTTTTACCTCCTCCTTCTATAAACATGGACCTCAGGAAAACCCTTGACCCATGCTTAATCTATCTCTCTCTCTCTCTCTCTCTCTCTCTCTCTCTCTCTGTCTGTCTGTCTGTCTGTCTGTCTGTCTGTCCGTCTCTCTGCCATGGTGTAATAACTCACTGTAATGGTAATGGGAGGTTTGCAGGGTCTCAGCTCTGAGATTTCACAGTGGCCATTGCTCACACACTCTTTCTGAAAGCCCACTCATTCTATTGCTTTCTCCTTTATCTCTGTCCTTCCACCATTTTCACCACCCAGTCCCTAGAATCCAAAGCCTGGCAAACTTCTGAGAGCAATCCAAAATCAAAAGCTATCACTTAAATTACATTCAAACTAGGCTACGATAAAGCTTAGCAATCCTTACTCCTAACCCTGACCTTTTCCCTTCTGTAGGGAAAGCCACACTGCATCAGACATCTTGCATCGACAAAACAAAGTTATATGGTCAATGGTTTAAGATGGACAGACAGACAGACAGACAGACAGACAGACAGACAGACAGACAGACAGATAGATAGATAGATAGATAGATAGATAGATAGATAGATAGATAGATAGACAGACATATAGGCAGACAGATAGATATACAGACAGACAGATTGACAGATATATAGATTAACAGATTGACAGATATATAGACAGACAGTCAGACAGATAGATAGATAGACAGACAGAGTTGAGTTGATGCCAAAGAGCTCCATTTTGGTCACACCAATATGGAGCTCTTTGGCTTTAACTCAACTCGCCGTGTTTGGAGGAGGAGGAATGCTGCCTATGACCCCAAGAACACCATCCCCACCATCAAACATGGAGGTGGAAACATTATGCTTTGGGGGTGTATTTCTGCTAAGGGGACAGGACAACTTCACCGCATCAAAGGGACGATGGACGGGGCCACGTACCGTCAAATCTTGGGTGAGAACCTCATTCCCTCAGCCAGGGCATTGAAAATCAAAAGTAATTACTAAGTCATTACCAAGTATTAAGTCATGTTTTGCAGAGGGGACAAATACTTATTTCCGTCATTAAAATGCAAATCAACTTATAACATTTTTGTTATAACATGCGTTTTTCTGGATTTTTTTTTGTTGTTATTCTGTCTCTCACTGTTCAAATAAACCTACCATTAAAATTATAGACTGGTCATTTCTTTGTCAGTAAGCAAACATACAAAATCAGCAGGGGATCAAATACTTTTTTCCCTCACTGTATATAAAATAAATACAAGGGTCACATACAGACTGTACTCACAAAGCTTTAACTTCTGTAGTCATGTGCAGTACTTGACAGCAACATCGATTATGTAATTTATTTATCTGTATGTTGCACTACAGATCTAATAGAATGGCTCATTGTCATCATAAAAACAGTGTATGTGCCAGGATTATATCCAGTCATGAATCAACTTTAACAACGCTTTAAAGGAGAACTTAAATCATCCATCCATCTTCAACCGCTTACTCCTTTCCAGGGTCACAGGGGAACCTGGAGCCAATCCCAGGGAGCTTCGGGCACAATCGAGGTACACCCTGGGCAGGGTGCCACAATCACAATCACAATCACATACACACTCACACACACATTCATACACTACAGACACTTTAGACAGACTCTTTGGACTGGACCGGTTTCCTACCCGACACATGGGGAGAACATGCAAACTCCACACACACATGGCGGGACTCGAACCCTGGACCCTGGACTAACCACTAAGCCACCGTGCGCCCCCAACTTAAATCACTATATTCAAAATGCTAAAAAAAAAGAAAAACAAAAACACTACTCTAATAAAAACACAGTTACTTTTGTTTTTAAATATCACTAAATATGGCATCAAACAACATATTTGACCAAAATGAATATTTTACTCAGAGTTATTGTGCTTCTGTTTGATTGACACGTATGCGTGGACTTGCTCTTGTTCAGTGAAGTTTAATGGAGACTCAGGACGAGGCTTTATGTAAAATAGAAATACCGGCGTGAATTTCTAACATTTACAGATATGGATATAAACGTAACAATGTCATTTCTGCACTGAAGAAAACATGCCTGGAACACATTAAACAGCACACGCACCACCTGAGAGCCTTTCCATGCTTTTTTATTCTTCTTCAGCAGAATCCCTCAATCATATGTGTTCATTCAGAGTCCTGAAATCCCCGAGGGCTTGTTTCAAGAGGGAGGAAAAGAGGCAGAGGAGAAGACAGAGGGTTTGGTTATGGGTGAGAAGGGCCAGATGAATGTTGGATGGCACATTATGTATGACTTGATTTAGTGTTTATTAAATGTGCACATCCCTGGGCAATAACCCCCCACTTTCTCTCTCTCTCTCTCTCTCTCTCTCTCTCTCTCTCTCTCTAATACTCAAAAAGAAAAGAAAAAAGGGAAGATAAAAAAGAAGCATGGGGAGATACATGCACTCTCCACACACACAGGGCGTAGGTGGGATTCAAACCCCCAACCCCCGAGGTATGAGACAAACGTGCTAAACAGATTTCGTCCAAATTTAAGGTAGTAAAAGCCTACTAACAAATGTAACCTTTATGTTATCAATCAGGAATGTTCTTAGTGCTCTATACTGACACCTAGCAGCTGGAGTGTAACACATCCTCAATGTGGAGACAAAATTGATTGTGATCTGATGCTGTACATCAATAACTGACATGGTTGTTGTTATAGCCAGTTGAGACAATACTCCTGATGCACAGGACTTACCAAAGAGGCTGTAATTTTATTTCTATGTTACTACATAATCAAAAAAGAGCTGTCCACCTTGAATCTTCACACAAGCATTCCCAAACGTAAGTTAATATCATCTTAACAGGGTGAGAGAGTGTCCAATGTGATAATCCAATGTGATTGTGCCATTCAACAATAATTTTTGAGACTCGACCCTGTTCTGTTTCTGAAACGTGTCTCATGTGTCACACATAAAACAATTTTTCTTTTATTTTAACCAGTGTTTCAATTTATACAAATTATGTATTTATGTAAATGTGAGCCTTCATGTACAGCTGTTTTCTTTAGTTGCTGTCCACATGTTTTTTTTTTATTTTTTTTTAAATCCTATGTCTTAGTCGAGCAAATGCACCATAAAAGTACATTCAAATCCAAAACTTCCCATTTCTATACATTCTGTCCTGTATTTAAAATCCCAACCAATAGCCCTGTCATAATTTTGCAGCTTACAGTAACCACAATAAACACATCGACAAATAAGCACTGCCACTGGAGATTCCTTCCAGAAATGCTAAATAAACATCACACAGAAACTGTATTTCACCATATCAAGAATTATACACATAAAAAAAAATAAAATAAATCTCTATACGTGGCACAACCTCCACAAGCGCATTAATATAAACCTGATTTGCCTTGTGACCAGAAATATTATCGGGCATGCTGTAATAGAAAACTAATCAACACCTTCTGACCAATCAGAATCAAGAATTTAACGGTGCTGTGGTGTAAATACAAATAAATATCCAACAGATTATAAATGAGGTGCTTATAATATATATATATATATATATATATATATATATATATATATATATATATATATATATATACACACACACACACACACACACACATACATATATATGTATATATACACATTGTCACGCCTGGACC
>JAFFST010051766.1:176307-197354 GCA_022414735.1 Noturus placidus | reverse complement strand
CGGGGACCGAGCGCCTTTGGAGGGGGGTTCTGTCACGCCTGGACCAGCAGAGGGCGCCACGGTATAGACTTTGCCCGGTCATGTGACCATCTCACGTGGTTGCAGGCCGGAAGAATGGACAACAGGTGTTTCCAGTTTGTTTTGGTAATTTAGTGGGTTATTTAAGTTTCTGGTTTTCGGCACTGAGTTGCGCGTTATTGTTTGGAGTTATCTGGGAAATGTTCCGACTGTTTTGATGATTCGAGGTTACGTTGTTTTGATGTTTGGACTATTTGGAAGGATCGGTTTATTTTGAAAGGTTTTGTTTGTTTGTTTGTTTGTATGTTCGATGGTATTTCCATGTAGGTTCTCATTTCTTGTTCTTTGTTCCATGTCTTAGGTTTGCCATGACGATAGACCATAGCTTCTTTGTTTAGTTTCTAGTTAGCTACTAAGTTGTATGCTGCGAGTGTTTTAGTTTTGTTTGTTAATAAAAGCCTCCTCTTGCAACTGCTTCCTGCCTCCTTCACCAATCATGACACACATACATATATATACATACATATATATATACATACACACGTATATATATATATATATATATATATATATATACATA
Organism: Noturus placidus; assembly: GCA_022414735.1. NCBI lineage: Eukaryota > Metazoa > Chordata > Actinopteri > Siluriformes > Ictaluridae > Noturus > Noturus placidus. The sequence continues at coordinate 196,756 of JAFFST010051766.1, read as the reverse complement.
ACTAAACAGTTAAGACCAACATGAATTATTAGACAAGCATTAATCAGTGAGGTTTCCATATAGTATTATTGTTAAACACGCGCATATGCCCTCATCTAAAAAACATGGTCAGATTCTAATCTAATCAGCTACTGCCATACAGTTATGCATGAACCTGCATACATATAAACACACAAGCAGCCTATAATAAGGAATGCATATGATTCAATAGCTTATCAGTCTCGTTTTGTCAAACTCTCTGGTTAACCCAGCCGAATACAGCTTTAAGGTCTATTAAAGGCTGAGGACATTTTAATGCAGGGTGTTTTCTCATAGGTTCTTAATGACCAGCACAGAGCATACAGTGTACTGTATAATATTAACTACCACAATCAAATCAGGCAGCCGGAAAATGATGTGTGGCAATAAACAGGATCTAAAAGGGTTTTTGATGAGGCATAAAATTGGTTATATCAGTATAGGGTTGTCAAGAGGGAATGTCACCCAAATGGTTTACAAAAATAACTAAATTATTATTTGGTTTTTATCAATCAATGTTGTTTTGACCTGTTTGTTGTTTTTCATGAAAAGGAAAAACAAAATCTTAGCAGCGCTTAACTTACTTATTGCGGCCGCTGAGTTCATTAGAAAATACTGCATGAAAATATATAGAGAAACATCCATCCATCCATCCATCCTCGACTGCTTATCCGTTATCGGGTCACGGGTTAAGCAGCTCCAGCAGGGGACCCAAAACTTCCCTTTCCCGAGCCACATTAATGAGCATTTACTTGGGGATCCTGAGGCGTTCCCAGGCCAGTGTGGAGATATAATCTCTCCACCTGGTCCTAGGTCTTCCCCTAGGTCTCCTCCCAGCTGGTCATGCCTGGAACACCTCCCTAGGGAGGCGCCAAAGAGGCATCCTTACCAGGTGCCCGAACCACCTCAACTGGCTCCTTTCAACGCAAAGGAGTTCCTCTCGGAGAACCGAGCTTCTCATCCTATCTCTAAGGAAGCGGCCAGCCACCCTTCTGAGAAAATCCATTTCTGCCGCTTGTACCCGCGATCTAGTTCTTTCGGTCGCTACCCAGCCTTCATGACCATAGGTGAGGGTAGGAACGAAGATTGCCCGGTAGATCGAGAGCTTTGCCTTCTGGCTCAGCTCTCTTTTCGTTACAATGGTGCGGTAAAGTGATTGCAATACCGCTCCCACTACTCCGATTCTCCGGCCAATCTTCCGCTCCAATGTCCCTTCACTTGTGAACATGACTTCGAGGTACTTTAACTCCTTCACTAGGGTTAAGTACTTATGCCCTACTCAGAGTTGGCACTCCACCAGTTTCCTGCTAAAAACCATGGCCTCAGATTTAGAGGTGCTAATCCTCATCCCAGTCGCTTCACACTCAGCTGCAAACCGATCCAGTGAGTGCTAGAGGTCACGGACCGATGATGCCATCAGGACCACATCATCTGCAAAAAGCAGCGATGAGATCATCAGGTCACCAAACTGCAACCCCTCCCCACCATGACTATGCCTTAATATACTGTCCATGAATATCACAAACAGGATTGGTGACAAAGCGCAGCCCTGGCGGAGAACAACCCCACCTGGAACAAGTCCGACTCTTTGCCGAGCATCCGGACACAGCTCTCACTTTGAGAAATAAACTGCATAAGTATAAGTTCTGAAACGTGCCCCGCACTAGTGCGGGTCAGATTCGATTCTGCAGCCGTTACTATATGACAAATAACTTCTCTTTACTAATATTGGAAATAATTAAACGTTCAGTATAGAGCAAATGATAAATCATAAAGTGCTTGTTGAGCTTCTTAAATACATGAGCTATGGTGTAGTCAACCCACCGCTTGGCATATGCTTTGGAGGTGGGAGAAAACCAGAGAACCCAGAGCAAACCTGGAAAGTACACGCAAAACTCCACAGACAGTAACCCGAGCTCAGAACCCTGGAGATGTCTTGAAATATTATAGCCTCTTTTATACTGATTGTTTTACTTTCATTTCAATTGTTGCTGTTTACTGCACAACAACACCTGGAAATATTTAATTAACCACACTTCTATCGAGCTCAGACCTGCATGCTTCAGGCTTCAGGGTGTTCTGGGGAAAAAGTATGTAGTTGTTGAATTGTTTGTGATAATTAGGGTGTTTCTCCTCAGTATTAGGGAATAATGTTGCCATGAAGGGGTGTACTTGGTCTGCAACAATGTTTAGGTAGGTGATACATGTCAAACATCCACATAAATACCAGGACCCAAGGAACAGTTTCCCAGCAGAACATTGCCCAGATCATCACACTGCATCTGCCGGCTTGCCTTCTTATCATAGCTCATCCTGGTGTCGTCTCTTCCCCAAGGAAAGCAACACAGACACCTGGCCATCCACATCAGACCAGGCCACGATGCCATTGCATTGATCTTCCATTGCTGCATGATCTAATTCTGATGCTCATGTGGCCATTTAGGGGCTTTTGGTTGGTGGTGGACAGGGGTGAGCAGGTCCAGTCTGCGTGTAGACAGTCCCATATGCAGCAAGCTACAATGCACTGTGTGTTCTGACATCTCTCTATCATAGCCAGCATGAACTTTTTCAGCAATTTGTGTTACAGTAACTCATCTGTGGGATTGGACCAGACATGCCAGTCATCACTCCCCATGTGCATCAGTGAGAATTGGGCATCCATGACCTGGTCACTGGTTGTCCTTCCTTGGACTATTTTTTGGAATTTACTCACCGTTGCATACCAGGAACAACCCACAAGAGCTGCTCTGACCCAATCTTCTAGCCATCACAATTTGGCCCTTGCCAAAGTCAATCAGATATTTACGCTTGACCATTTTTCCTACTCCCAAAACTGACTGTCCACTAGCTGCTTAATATACAGCCCAGCCCTTGACATGTGCTGTTGTAACTAGATAATCGATGTAATTCAGTCACGTGTCAGTGTTTTAATAGTATAGCTGGTCAGTGTATATACTATATGTTATTCCCACTGGTTCTAGTAGGCGACATCTTAAATGTGGCAATAATTTGATGGAAAATAAATGAGTGTGTGAAGAACAGCTTAGAGTCATCTAGACAAGCTCTGTGTTCTACCTGACTGACACCAGAAATGATTTCCCTAAAGAGACATGCTAAAAACCTGCATGACTATATATGTAGGGTTTTCTTATTCAAATATAGGTCTCTTTCTTTCATATTATCATGGTATAATTTGTCTATCCCATCAATGGATATGTGTGTGTGTCAAGTTATGGCATGAAATGAGATTATGCTTAGTACATGTGATGGCCTACACAGTTTCACCTTAAACATAACATCTCATACAGTGTAGCAGGTAATAATCTGGAAAAACCTTTATAATATCACAGTCTATAACTGGATTTAAAGAGAAGCAAATTGGTAATTGAATCACATGTAAATTAATCATACATAAATGAATCATACGTAAATGAATCACATGGAAATGAATCACATGGAAATTAATCACATGGAAATTATTCAATAAAAAGAAAAGGCAAAAAAAAAAAAAAACATAACATCACTAGAATATTTTATTGTAACTGTTATTAAAACGAAAAATCATTAATTTCCTATGTTGTAGTGAAAATATATTGCATTTAATTCAGATGTTAGCCTATCCATAGATTTATGAAACAGTATAATATTACTCAGTGTCTAAATTGGCTAAATGCAAATGTTGTTATAAGACTGAAATAACACTACAGTGTATTTGAACATTTACCAAACCTGTCAGATTTATCATTGATAAAATTTTATTTAATAGCTGTATATGTTGTATTATTTTCCAATTTTGTTTCAAGTCCACTGATAATATTCAATGAATTAATTATAAATGTGAATTCTCAATATATTTCCTGCTTATGCAAAACTCGTCTAATGCAAAAATCCCTGCCTGTGCACTGCAGTCAGCTATGTGGGTGTGTACTGAAGTTATTCAGTATGTGTGTAAATAGAAGGTGTAGTGTTCTGTCGTGGATCTGACTGAAACCTCACGGACGAATATTACATCCGGCAGAATCCTATAGTGTGTATAGTATATATTCCATTTACTGACAATGCCCCTGTCTGCTTTTTGTTCCTTTCCTACCTTTAATACAATATGGCTTACCTGCATGAATAGAAAACACCTAACAGATAACACCAGCAAGAAATGCAATCAGTCTATAAGGAGAGAGAAACAGAGAAAGAAAACTTTTAGACTAAGAGTATAGAAGCTCAATGAAGGAAGAAATGTTGGAGAAGGATAGTTCACAGTTCAGAAGTCTGATTTAGCTCAAACAATTAAAATTATATGCTTGAGGCTTGCCACTCATTTAGGGTAACCGTGTCTGTCGTTCACCCCAGTCCCAACTTATGTCTCTCCTAAAGTCTACTAATACATTACGAGTTTGTGTATCAATTACAGCATTTAACCTTTGTGCTCACAATTCATCACTACTAGCATGACAACTGTATTGTTCCTGAGATATTCCATCTTCACACACACACACACACACACACACACACACACACACACACACACACACACACACACACACACACTAACTAATTTGTCCGACAAAGCGACGAAGACCGTTTTGTCATCAGAGCTGATGCGTGCATAGATGGCTAGTCAGGCCAATCTTTGCTAGGAAAGTCCTATTGCAGGTGGGACAAAGGATAGGAGGGACGTCTCCGGGAGGGTTGCTGGCATGGTATTTTCTAGCTCACCTCTTTCGTTCGGCTGTAGCTGTCCGATTTGTCTCACAAAGCAATGAGCCCTTGTGGATGGAGGAGCGCCAGGCGTCACGATCCAATGCAGTCTGTTCCCAGGAGGCAGGATTGATGTTAAACGATTTCAGTGAGGCTTTGAGAGTATCTTTGAAGCGTTTCTTTTGGCCTCATTGGCAATGCTGACCTTTTTGAAGCTCACCATAGAAGAGTCTCTTTGGTAGACGCTGGTCTGTCATGCATACCACATGTCCTGCCCAGCGTAGCTAGGTCGTCATCAAGATGGTGAAGATGCTAGGGAGGCCTGCTTGATTGAGAACCCCAGTGTTTGGGACTTTGTCCTGCGACTTGATGGCAAAGATTGGTGTGAAAAATGGTTCAATTTCCTGGCATGACATTGGTACACTGTCCATGTTTCGCATGCAGATCGACGTATGTAGAGAAGAGGTTTGCATTTTGTTCCATACATTTCTCTTGTAGCTGCCGTGCTGAAAACACCATGTTGATGGTGCTGCGCTCTTTCCGGAATCCACACGGGCTCTCTGGTAGAAGTCCTTGATCAAGGTGAGCGTTCAGGCGGTTCAGCAGGACCCAGGCAAGAATCTTGCCTCAGATGGATAGTAACGGTGGTTGTCGCAAGACTGGCAGTTTCCTTTCCTCTTATACAAATGAATGATGGAGGCATCTTTTAAATCCTGGGTGATCGTCTCTTGTTGCCACATCAGTAGGAAAAGCTGGTGAAGCCTCTGTGTTAAAGCTGTACCTCCTTCCTTATAGACCTCTGCTGGGATGGAGTCTGAGCCGGGAGCCTTGCCACTGGAGAGGAAACTTATCGCTTTCTGGGTCTCAAGCAAAGTTGGAGGATAATCTAGTGCTTCATTGATGGGTATTTGGGGGAGACATGATGGCTTCATCATTGATGACTAAATCATTGATGACTAAAGGTTGGTTCAGGATGTTTTCAAAGTGTTCGGTCCAACGTGCGAGAATCTTCTTCTTATCGGTGATCAATGTAATCCCATCTGCACTGAGGAGAGGACATGAGCCTGATGATGTGGATCCGTACACTTCTTTCAAAGCGTCATAGAAACTCTTCATGTCATGTCTGTCTGCATAGCCTTGTATCTCATCAGCTTTGTTACTTAGCCATGTGTCTTGAATCTGGCAGAGTCTCTGCTGTACCAATTTGCGTGCATTTTTGTACGCATCTTTCTTGGAGATGGACGTAGGGTTGTTGAGGTAGGTTTGATGGAGACGGTGCTTCTCATTCAGCAACTGCTTAATATTGTCGCTGTTGTCATCAAACCAATCTTTGTGCTTTCTGGTTGAAAGACACAGAATTTCAGTAGCAGTGTTGTGGACCAGTTCTCTGAGAGCCACCCAGTCAGCTTCCACGTTCTAACTGTCCATAGAGGTTGATTCCAGACGATCGTCCAGAGCATCCCTAATAGACTGCTTGGTTCTATTGCACTTCAGCTTTGCAATGTTTAGACGTTTAGGGGCATTTTTCCCCTGTGGACGTCTTTTTGGTTGGATGCGTATGTTAAGATTGGTGATAATGAGACGGTGGTTTGTCCAGCATTCAGCTCCACACATGGACTTGGTCACGCGTGAATCGTGCCTGTCCCTCTTCCTGACGATGACGTAGTCGATGAGGTGCCAATGCTTTGAGCGAGGGTGCATCCATGTCGTCTGATTACGGGTTGGGAGGTGGAATACTGTGTTGGTAATCAGCAGTTCATTTTAGGCGCAAGTCTGAAGCAAAAGGAGACCATTGCTGTTGCATGCTTTCCAAGCACTCCCTCCCAGGCAGTGCTGTCATTGCCGACTCTCGCGTTAAAGTCGCCTAGAATGACGAGCTTGTCTGTTCTAGGAACATCAGCAATGACACAGTGGAGGTCCTCGTAAAACTTGAACTTCACTTCATCTTGGTGGTCATGGTTGGAGCATAGCAGCTGATGATTGTAAGGTGCTTTCTTCCAGACAGGAGAGGGAATTTCATGGTCATGAGCCGGTCATTGATTCCCTTAGGAAGGCCTGCAAACCAGCCAATCAGCACTGATTTTACTGCAAAACCGACAACAGCTTCACAACGCTTGTCATTGCCTCGACCACTCCAGAAAAAGGTGTATCCAGAGCCCCTTTCACAAAGTTCACCTTCGCCTGCGAGCTGGGTCTCGCTCAGGGCTGCAATGTCGATGTTATATCTGAATAGTTCATTTGCTATCAGAGCGGTTCTCCTCTGGGGTCTGTCCGTGTCAAGCCTGTCCATGAGAGTGCGCACATTCCATGCACCAATGGTGAGTGGAACAATCCTTGTATTCTTCTTTATGTTTCGACCACTTGATTAGGGCTCTCACCAGCAGCGGTAAGCTGGTTAGGGAAGTTTTGGAGCAGGCAATGTTTAGGGCACTTTTTCTAGCCCCTTCCTCACACCTGGAGGTGAGCAGTGCGATCCTAAATAGGACTGCTCAGTTGCTCAGGGGGCTGCCGGACTTCACTACTGCTCCCTTTTGTGAAGAACGACCATATGGCCTGAGACACCTGTGTGCAGGGTTGCGGCTATGGCTGCCAGTGTACCCACACCTGCCGCTTCGTCGCTTGCTTGTCTCCACAGGACTTGGAGGTTCGGATAGATGGTATATGACAAAATGACTTGTGCAGTGACTTGGTTTAAAGTGAGGAAGAGTTGCGCATTTCCTCGACCTCACTCTCTTGCCCAAAACCAACTGGATCCAACAGCAAGACAAGGTCGAGACGGCTAGAGACGGAGTTGAGTACAGTGGATGACCTTGACGACCTTTGTGACTCACCATGCTCTTAAAGCTCTCCACAACACTTTGCTGGGAATCGCCTTTCTGCGAAACACACACACACACACACACACACACATGCAGTATAAAGCAGTAAGGTCACATGTATACTGTATGACCTTGGCCCAAACCTTTCATTGACTTCCTGTGAATATTGATGAAGGTACCTATGCCCTGGGGCTCTCAGACGAAGGAATAAGTGAAAATCAATATTGGCGGAAAAAGCTATAAGAATGACATTCTACTGTGACACAGACTAACCCTTTAGGCTAATGGCTTCTACTCAAAAGGAGATTACTTTCATCCACGTCATTTCAGCCTTTATCAATGAGCAAATAGTGTTTGGCAACCTTTCTATGTTTCCAGGGAGATTCCAGTTTTTCCAGATTCCCTTAGTTAGTTTTTTTTATTATTATTTTATCATCACAAGATTCTTCACCTACTTCTCAGTCCTAACTCATGCAGGTAATTCATAAATATGGACAATGGAGGGTTTTTCCAATCTGAAACCCTCCTGTTGAGTTCTTGACTGATAGGAGGGAAACCTGATGTGATCTCCTGCAACCCATCCAGATCAAGGTCCGACATGTCATGCATTCTGAGATGCTTTCCTGCTCATCACAGTTGTAAAGAGTGATTATTTGAGTTACTCTAGATCAGAGGATCTCAAACTTTTGCAACTAAAGCCCCCCCCAGTCTTCCAAATCATGTGGCACCCCAATAATGGAGGAGACCAGGTGTAATGATTATCCATTCTATATATATATATATATATATATATATATATACTTACTGAGGTGTGAGGTGTGAGTGCAGTTAGAAAGCAATACCTCGCGCTTGCAGGACAGTACTGGTGACATTTGTAAAGTCGCTAAGGTTTGTCCAAAAAGTCAAAGTTTGCTGCACCGTTTTGCTTATCATGTGGCATTTCTGGACAAAAAAAAATAACGAAAAAAAGTCTATAATATCCACCACACCACCAATTATGGAAATATTACTCAATGACTTCTCATAGCTGATGGATTCACAATATTATGATTAGCATGGTAACCCTTTAAAAAATCAAGCCAGCTGGGGGTATATGATCAGTAGGAGAAAAACACTGCACTTCTGATTAGAGCTCTAACTGACCTATTCAAGTGAGGGCCATTAGATAAGACCACATCTGCTCAAAACTATGTAAACCCCCAAATTCCCCGCCAGACTTCCCCCAAACATCCTGCACCATTAAACGATCAAACTCTCTTCATATCAGTTCTACAAATGTAATATGTATTTACAAACTTATTACACATTGTTACGTTATCGCAAACGTTGTCATTTATTTCCACACTTATTCATCGAACCTCATCGAACCTTCATTTAAACTGAACCTCTTACTCTTACAGTAGCTCACAGTTTTAACGACATAGTCTTCAACTTGTTATGTGAAATATGCCAGGATATACCAGCATCAACATTTTAATTACACTTACAGCCTGACATTAAATGAGGACAATAAATTTAAAATGCTAAATTGAACCTGGTTTTTGTTCATAGAACATCACAGTGGTCAAGATCCAGATGGAGCAAGAACATAATAAAGAAGACTGGAAGAAATCTGCAAGAGATGAAATGAAGAAAAATAATTATATGGTATGTGAGGAAAGGGAGGAAATGATCTCATGAGAGCACGAGTCCTGTCTTAAACAAAGGGCTAACTGCCTTGACTTGCTCCTCCTGGTTATTTAGGAGACAGTCTGATCAATGACCCCTTCTGGATCTCTCTTGGAATGATGTACAAAATGTCAAGTCAATTAATGGAGAAAGTGCCAAGAAGGTAGAAGCCCTATACTCACAGCTATACTTTCAGGATTACGTCATTGATTTCAGGGTTACTCTGTATGGTAAGGTGCACTTAACTAGCAAAACTTATTGCATTACTTAACACTTAACATTAACGAACTATACATTTCAGAATTAATCAACCACAAGTAGCCAAGTAAGCTCACACTTTATGATTAACTGGTGTTTGCTTAAATATTAAATAAATATATCTGCATTATCAAATGTGCATCCCAACCAGGACTAAACATACAATTAAACTACATCAGAGTAATTAGGGCATGAGCTCATACTGGTTGTTGAAGGCTTGTTGTAGACAATTGGTTTTATTCCTACAAAACAAACAAACAAACAAACAAACAAACAGCACACAAATACAAGTATTGATTATACAGAAGTTCACGGGAAAATAATGTTAGTTTAGTGTTTTGATGTAAAATTTATTTATTTATTATCTATTTCCATTTGCATGAATAAATGAAAGCTTGGAGAAGCAAGTTATCTGCTAATATAATTGTATTTTGTTTTTTATTTTATTAAATATGTGATTCATGCTTTTTTGGTCTTTGGGGTATACATTCTCTTAAAACTAATAAATATATATAGACACACACACACATACATACATACATACATATATATATATATATATATATATATATATATATACACACACATACACATTACATGTAATCCATTACATGAACCCTGTAACCTTCCTAAACAAGATGGTATTCATTTCAATAGCCCGTGCTTTGAGCATCAGGGTCAGAGAATAATGAATCCAATATTTTAGTGTTCAACCTTTTGAATGAACTTGCTGCTTAATGTCTTTTCCTACTATGCAGAACAGCAGGCTGACACTTAATGATGGTAATGTCAGATTCTTTTCAGATGTGGAAATTGTCTAAGCTTTCCATTCACAAATGAAATAAAAGAGATAGAGGAACATTGTGAGAGTGTGAGAAATCACATGCAAAATTCAAAAGGAATTTGAACAAGTCAGGGCAATTACACTGGATTTCAGAAAGGGTCGTAGTTGGACTTGATGAATAAAGTCGGTGACTTAAATCCAAACGTTATTTCGTGCCGGGAAATTTGCATGTGTTCGTGGTTTTTTAATAGTGTCCAAACACAGGGATAAGAAATGTGGACTGAAGAAGGAAATCGCATTTATTTCCTTTTCTATGAATGTAATACCATGTAGCCAAAAAGCAAGAGAGTAACACACTGAGATGTGATTGCAAAGATTCCAAGCACTGAAATATCTTGAAACATCTAATCTGAGTCTAGAGTTTTGACAAAATTCTGTAATGCTGCATGAACAGTAGTTATTATTATATTGAAAGAGATAACATGTTCAGAGCTGGTGATTAGGACTATGCATCCTTAAAAAAGCAATATCTTCAAACAGACAATACTATTAATTAATCATTAATGTAACATTTCTGTATTTAATATTGGGGTTTCTCTCTCTCTCTCTCTCTCTCTCTCTCTCTCACTCACTCACTCACTCTGTGTGTGTTATTAAACCATTATTACTCAAGAATAATGCACTAAAGTTGAAACTTACAATCAGCCGCTACTGAGACACACCGTTGTTTTTTTCCAGCAAGTGTGTATAACTCTCATGCAACATCTGAATTGTGGTTAACCCTATAGCCGTGTTTGACGACTGAATGCCGATGTGCACAATTTTGGTATTAAATATTAATCACCCCTCACAGAGTAAGATGTGCACTCCTCAGACTGATTCTCAGTACACTGTTATAACAGTGTGTTCTTGCCAACCTAATCCTAGAAGCCCGAAGCCCTGATACTCTGTTACCTGTATCACCATAAATCTGTCGACAAACATAATCACACAAGCAAACTGTTGTGAATATTTAAGGTTAGGTTAAGAACTATTAAAAAGGCATTTCATAAATGTTGCCTCCAAATATATTCAAATGCCTGTGATTTAAAACCAGCAGCATGGCGTCGTTACCTACTGAGTCACTTCTGTCACTACTGCTTCAAATCATTCAGTGAAAGTAATTCGTTATTACATGTCCCAGTAAAGAAATCCTCTGGCAAAATATCCGCCAGCTGGAGTTTCCAGAAGATTATGGTTTAATTACAGTAATCAATTAAAGGTATTAATATATTAACACATGCACATATTATAAATCTCATTAGCAAAGATGAACTGTTCAACCTTTCTTTCTTCTCTAAGAATTAGAGAAAGTCATTCTTTTAAAATTCCAAAATGCAGTAACTAAGATGCAGTAGTTTGCAGGCGACAAACATTTAGACCCCTGCATTTATCTAACATACTGTATGTATATTTTGTATTTTCAACAAATGACTTTGAATGTTTTTTTTTAAACAGCTCTTTTCTGTTTGTAAAACATTTTGCACTACATTTGACTGTCATGCTCCTTATGATTTTGTATAATGTCTGAATACATATCTTATCTATCATCTATATTATTTGTTCTTCATGTAATGCTTTAAGAAAGCACAATATTTTTTTTTCAAATGACCATTTTAATATTATAGAAAACAAGCCATATATGGATGTTACACTTTATGAATTAGATTTAAACATATTCAAATTGAAGGAATAATTGGAATAATTGGAAAATGCATCCAATCCTGGGGAAAAAGGGGCCAAGCTACAAAATGGCTAAATTTTAAGTTTTAAATGGTATTAACAACTAATCATTAGTCAAAAAATTTCCAAAAATGAATCAAACGCACTTGTTTACTTTCCCATACTAAGTTACTTTATCTATATGTTTAATTTTTGCTAATTTTCTAACTAATGATTTGTTATTAAGACCAATAAAGGCTTATTTTTATTTATTTTTTTTTTATTTTGGGCTTGGACCATTATTACATTGTTCCAGTGTAGTTAAGAAAAAAACATACAGCATGATGTAGTAAATGCTTAAGTTAAAATGCATTTGTGACTCATTTAATTGCACATATTGAGTGCAAATATTACATTCAAGAATGCTGGAATATTTTTTTAAAGCTACAATGTTGACCTAACCATAACCATTCGTCATTCGTAATCTGAGTCTGCAAATTGCCCAAATTTACAATTGAGTGATCATGCCGGAGTAACAACCATGTTCATTTACACGGTTCATAAATTTACAAATTTGAAAAAAAAAAAAAGATGTGGGAAATCTGTAACAGTGGTAGCACTGCATTTCATACAAAAACTACAATCGTTCACCTCACTTCTTTATAACCTTTATAGAGGTTATAAAACATTGTATTTTCCACTTTTCTGAGAATATGTCTGCACACAGCACTCACAGGTCTACCCAAACCTTCCCTGGCTAAAACTGCCTCAAAGTAGGAACAAATCAATATATGAAAACATACCCATATAAAAAGAAATAAAGACTACAATGATGTAAATGTGTGAATCAACATAAGCTGCTGCTTTAATCCCCTCTTGGGTCACAAAAAGCCGAGTTCCTGAAGCGTGCGAAGATATGATGGAGAGAAAAGAGAGCTCAAGGCAATAAAAAATGGATGGGAGAGGCTGAGGCAGAATGCGTCTCTCTTTATGAATATTTCAAAGCGCAATGAATCCTGTTAAAATTACGCCAATATGACTATATAACACAAAGTGACAATTAGGAGCGCCTATACAGTCTTGCTGGTAATTGCAGTATTTTCACCTCGTAGTGAAGGGAGGGAAACAACGGACAATAAAATGAGTTAAAATTATTCATAAAAATGCCATTTTCATATTGACTTTTTATTGCAAAGAAACCGGTGGCAGTAAATGCATTTTAAATCAAATCCGCACAAATCGGTGGGAGGACGTATATGGAGAAATGCATGCACACACATATACAGAGTAATGAGAATTGCATCATTTGAGTAATTAGAGGAAATCAGGTCTGTCATTTTATCATACTGTATAGGAGGGTTCACAGTTGTTACCTACATTTCAGTAAACAAAAAAGTATGCATTCATAAGCATTAAAATGATATGTATTTAAAAAAAAAAACAGAGAAGCACAAGCAACTGCACTTTGGCAATAATTCAGCTGGTCAAGAAGGATCGAGCGTACAATCCCAAGAACACCATACGCACATTGAAGTACAGAGTGGCTTCTCCGTAAATAATACTGGGGCATTACACATCATGTAATGGAGCAATGTATTGGGACATATTAAATTTTGGGATTTTAATCTCATCGACCAAGAAACTAAATCTTCGGACAAGATGGACATTTCAACAAATGACCCCAAACATACAGCCAAAATAACTCAAGAAGGTCTTTTGAATTGCGAATTCATCAGAAGTACTCTCGACATATTCCCTTGGGAAATCAAAGCTGTTTGCCAAGAAGAATGTGCCAAATTTGAACCACACTGCTCCAATGAGCTAATTATTTCTTACAGTAGATGTCTGAAAAGCTGCAATAGCTTTGCAACAAGGTAATAATGTTGGTAATGTGTGGTGTGGTTAAATATATCCTTGTTTATGCTTATGAATACACTTTTTTTTGTTCATGAAGTCAAATGACAATGTGTGTACAACTGAAGAGGATTTATGAATCAGTTGTATATCAAATAATAAAAGAAATGTCTAAATACTTATTATCTCTCACTATCACTGATAAGGGATCATGAACTATAGGCAGGTATATTTCTCGCTATCCAGTCAGGGATTCTGATTCTTTAAGTCAAACAGCTCAAGTGAATTTGTATATTAACATACCTGCACTAACATACCTAGAAGTAAAACTTGGTAATTATCTAGTAAATTCACTTGTGTATATATGTAAAATAAATGGTAAATGGTGCACTTATATAGCGCTTTTATCCAAAGTGCATTACACTGTGTCTCATTCACCCATTCACACACACACACACACACACACACCCCCCGATGGTAGCAGAGCTGCCATGCAAGGCTCTAACTTCTAATCAGGAGCAACTTCGGGTTCAGTTTCTTGCCCAAAGACATTTCGGTGTGTGGAGTCACGTGGCCCGGGAATCGAACTGCCAATCATACAATTAGTGGACAACCCGCTCTACCAACTGAACCACAGCCACCCATTAGACCCGACTGAAATTTGACCTTACCAAACCATGTTTGGTTACCGCTGCTATAGACTGAATGTTCTCCGAACTTATCTCATCCAAAACGCCATTTTCTATTTTGTCCAAAAACAACAGAGGCACTATCTCTGCAGGAAAAAAAAACAAAAACACACAATTCTCTGGGAAAACTGATTAATATAAAATTACATGTAGGTACCTCCCAGACATGCAGCTGAAAATGGTGTGCTTACTACATTTTTGGGTAAATTCAATGGAAACTACATTTCCCATAATCCTTTGTTTTAGGAAGAGTTGTAATTTGTTTCCATTGGAGTTGTCCAAGCCAATCGGTTTCCTATATAATTAAACTCATAGCCAATCAGAGATCACCTTTGTTGGGGAGTGAAAAAAAAACAGGAAAAGGTGAGAGAAGTAGTGGACGGAGAGTGAATGACACGCGGGAGCAGAGCGGGTAAAGAAAAACGGAGTTCTAACGCAGAGGTGATGTTTGTAGACTAAACTTCTACTACAGTAGTGGCACAAATATCATTTTTATTCAGCGAAAAGTCGAGAGCACCTAGCAGTTTGGTGAATTTGTGACCAGTATGTTTAGGTGAATTGCAGCAAGGATATCTGCGTTTGTTTATTTTGCACTAGTTTGGGAAACACAAAGCTAAATACAAACTATAACTCGTGGACTTTACATTTACATTTACATTTATTCACTTAGCAGACGCTTTTATCCAAAGCGACTTACAAATGAGAGATACAAGCAAAGTGATATCAAGCAGAGAACAATACACGTAGTGCTACTATACAAGATCTATTAATTGAGTACCAGAAGAAGCAACGTGCGCAGAGTAGAGGTGTAAGTGCAAATTTTTTTTTTTTTTTAATGAGATGGTTAGGTGTTGACGAAAGAGGTGGGTCTTTAGCTGTTTCTTGAAGATGGTGAGTGAGTCTGCAGTCCTGATTGAGGTTGGAAGTTCATTCCACCACTGAGGAACAGTTAGTGTGAAGGTTTTGGAAAGAGACCTTGTGCTGCGCAGTGTTCACAGCAAACTGAAGGGACAAGGACCCATGCTAAGAACTGTGCTAAGTAGCGCTGTAACTACTCTTGGGTAAGGAGGGACTCTACCGCCGAACCTTCTGGAAGCTCGCGTGCAGCGGATTCATTCAGCTTATTTCCCAGTCAGCTAATTCTTCTCTTCCAAAGGCGTGAGTAATGGAGAGGCTTTAGTAACCGCTCATTAAAAGAACCAAGAAAGGTTGTTTTTTTTTGTTGTATGTGCACCAACTCATGGGCCCCAACAGAAAACCAAGCGCTTGGTAAAGGTTTTGAACATTTAACAAAAAAAAAAAAAAAATGGCGTTAAGTTGTTAAGTCCAAAGTATTCTGTTCAATGTGGTTACGCTATCTGGTTACGCAATGTGGTTAAAGCTATCTGAGGCATTGTTTCTCTGGCATGTTATTGTTTTGGGGAAGACATTAATATTTGAGTTTATAGCTCATAGTGGGTGAGTGAGGGAATTCTTCAGTGGAGGCACCGCACTGTTATTTTCTTGATTAAATCATTTATATACATTTCTGCCTGAGTCAACATCATCTACTGGTAAATAGAGGTTAGCCAATTCACCATCAACTGCTAAATACTCAGGATCCTGTTAATTAAAACCTTTACAGTAGTAACCTTAACTAATATTACACTTCCAGCGCCAGGAAGGGGTTACATACAGTAATTCAACAGCGCTGAAAATAAATGAGTGTTATCTGTGGGTGGGGTGAAATGAGGCGGGAGAGTGCTGTATAGTCTCAGTTGACACACGAGAGAGAGAGAGAGAGAGAGAGAGAGAGAGAGAGAGACCTTATCATTTGAGTAAAAAATTGGATGGCTGTTGAAGGGACAAATAGGAGACCAAAGACAATGTGACATTTTAGCTGTTTACATAAATTTACATAGAATTATGTGCCAAAATAAACAACAGTATGCATACCTACTTGCATATTTCTTTATCTATTAACTCAACCATAATATGATTTGAAGAAGTTGACCAGATCATATCAATCATATGAATCATTTCAACATGACTCAGCACCGTAATGTAAAGATTCAACATAAGACGTACAAGACGATTCACACCAGACACGTTTCTGAAGCGTCCCCCCCCCCTCAATGCATCAGACAAAATTTTGCCTCCATGTTATCTAGTGTTTCAGTGCACTGCATCAGGCTGCATCAATAGAGTGGTACAGGTTTGTCAAACTTATGCCTACACACCACAGTTGCCTTTGTTTCACGCTTCACCAGCAATTTTGTAATAGATGTATTAAGAATGAATCATGTGTAAATGAACCACATGTAAAACTACATATAAATGAGTCATATATAAATCTTGCTGGGGGGCGGGGGGGTTGGTATGGTACTTGGGTTAAAAGTTTGATTCTGTATGGATTTATGAAAATGAATCATATGTAATTAAATCACATGTACATGAATCATAAGTAAATTAATCAAATGTAAACTTTCCTGGGTGGGGTGGGAGGGGCTGTTATCGGGGTAAAAAATGTTGATTCTGTATTGATATATATTTGTTGTACTCTGAAAAATGTATGAAATCAATAAAGATATGTGTGAAGTCCATAGAAAGCCACTGGACTCACAAAACCTTTCTATAGTCTGTGAACTTTATTTCAATTCATAATTTACAAATATGACACGATTGTGTATAAGGTAGCAACATAGCAAAGTGTTTGTACGGAATGTTGGCTTCGGAAAGAAACGGCTAATTTCTGTATTTGTAACCATCATTAATCTCTATCAACACTGGATATGTACAAAATGTTCCAAGGACAACTTTATATCTGGATCTAACTGCAGGTTCAGATTGTTTTTATTAAAAATATTGAATTGTACTGTAAATATTACCCTGTATGGTTCAAACCAAACATTTCAACCTTCACCATCGGTATATACAGTACAGTAAACCTCTTTCTAGTACCTTAAAGCTGGACTCGCCAGCTTCACTTCATATTCTACAAGAGGTAGGTGTGGTGGAAATGGCAATACGCTGAAATCACGTAGTTTGTTGCCTCACGTCCTACATCGTGTTGTTGATTCTTTGAATTTTATAACAAAAGTCTGTGTCCTATTAAGGTTCTACTCGCAGCAAAACGCATAAAAAGTGCACCTCGAGTTGTAAAATTGTAAATGTATCTTTCTAGCTGAATCTTTCAGTATTGTTAAAGCATCAGGGCATGGTGGGATTTTAGGATTAAAGACAGATAAATCAAGCACAAGCATGGGTTGGCTCACCTGCTGGCAGGAGAGAATGATTGTGGCTATAAAACTGGATTTGAGCACATGAATTGCTAAAGTGCATCAAAAATGCTGGAAATACCATTACACTCTCAGCTCTCTTTGATGACTGAGTCTAGAGGTTTGGGATTTTCAAGTTGCTGGACAACTAGATTAGCCCTTCAGCCTGGACATGGCCAGAATAGTTGACTAAAGATATGCACAATGTTCCTTAGTTTAATTAACCATGCAATCTCCAGACTGCTTCACAACAGGCTATTTATACTATTTCTTCAAAGCCATAACAGGTCGTCTGGGCGCGGAAAAAAGACAGAAGCCCACAGGGGGGAAGTTGAGGCAGGAGAGCCCTTTCCAAAAGCTTGGCTCCTTCTCCACCTCCATATCCAACACGCGTTTTTTTGTGCCAACTCATTAAGGGTTTGGCACTGAAGGACGAATGCGCATTCTCCGACTTCTGGGTGTCTTCCTCACATTTGGTGATTTTGATTTTATTTATTTATTTTCTGTCCCCGTCACTGTGGTTTTGTCGCATGGATGCATATGCTCCCTCCCACGCATGTAATGAGACTCTATCATCAGCACACTCATAGAGGTAGGATGCTGTCTTTCATTCTTTCACTTCATCTTTCTTTCCTCCCCTATTATTTGCCCGGTGTAGAGCCAAAGGACTTTAATATGTCTAAAATAGTTATGTCCTACAGTGTATATATTCATCCCTTTTCATCTTATAAGAGATTCTTTGACAGATTCAGACCTTCAGATCAAAGTTCTTGTTCATATGCGGCTGTAATTTTGCAGTGATTTATGCATTCAAACATGCAGCCTGAAGACATTATCACAAATCAACCTCATGTTAGTGAACGAGTATCCATGCATCATCATGACAAGTCCAGTGCTCTGAAAAGCGCATGGATTCTTGTGTGTAGTGTATGTGTGTGCTATTGATCTAATTGTTCCGAAATACAAATCACAATGTATTGATGTTAATCCTGACACCCATGGTGTTTCACTTTGCTCGAGTTCAGCAACAGCTCGTTAGTCATTTGCGGGATTTACACTTTCTCTTGGGTCACAGAGCGATTAATTCTGGAAGCTATGTATGATTCTTTGTAGAATTAAGGAAATGTTACGGATGTCTACAATGATTTCACAACATGTAGAATATTTTGTACTGGACTTTTTATTTGCTGCAGAATCAGGACTACATGTTCCATGAGTGCTTTGCTTGATTTTTTAGTGAATATAGTGAGGTTTTCTCTTCAAACAGTATATAGGATCTGACTTTCCACACACCTCATCTGTATAAATGCCCAGAGGAATAGTGCTGAAATAAAGTTCCTCCGGCAGAATAAAATGTTCAGAGAAAGAGAGAGAGAGAGAGAGAGAGAGAGGAGTGACCAATTATATCCCTCTTACCTTTATTTACACTACACAAATTTAAAGACATAAAGATTCCAAGCCAAACCCATTCACAATTCTAAAACTCCAAAAAGGAGTGATTTTATTGGACTTGAAGTGAATGAAGTTGTCAGCAAAGCTACAACTGCTTTCCTCCCAGCCCCACACATGATAAATTCACATGCTCATTAGCTCTAACTGTAGATGAGACATTAGATAAGCCAACCCCGACAAATACACGAGTCAACTACCAAGAACTCTTTATATGTAATCATGAAAAACTTGTTTTTTTTTTTTTATCCGAATGAGACATTTTTTAATTAATAGATGGTTTATAAAAGTATTTGAATTGATTCAGGCTAGTCTCAAGTGTTAGTCATAAGGAAATGTCAACATTTGAACAGGAGTTAGGAGTGTTAGGAGTTAGGAGTGTTAGGAGATTTGTGTAACCATTTGAATGGCATGTATGGTGTCACAAATTAAAAAAAAGAAGAAAGAAAGAAATGGTGTGCAGTTTGGATATACTCATTATTATTTTGAGGAAGCATTCCATAACAAATCTGCAATAATAAATAGAAACTGAATACAACTGTACACTCATTTTTTGAGAAGTGATTAAAAAAGTGAGATTATAGGGATTATTTTTGTATGTCTGGAAGTGAGTGAAGATAATTGTGTGATGCTTCATCATTATATTATATTAAAAGTAAAATCTAAGATATTTTTTCTATTATTATTATTAAATATTGGATATAACCATCCATCCATCCATCTTCTACTGCATACCCTTTTCAGGGTCAGGAAGCATTGGCACATGGCGGGGTACACCCTGGACAGGGTGCCAGTCCATCGCAGGGCACAATCACATACACACTCACACACTCATACATACACTTTGGGCACTTTAGATATTAGATATAACATTTGATATTATTATTCAAATACATTTGGAAAATAAGGGGCACAGTTGGTGGTAGTCTGGCACCTCCAGGGTTCGGGGTTCAAATCCTTGCTCCGCCCTGTGTGTGCTGAATTTGAATGCTCACCCCATGCTATGGAGGCTTCCTCTGGGTACTCCGTTTTCCTCCCTCAGTCCAAAGACATGCATTGTAGGTTTTTCCATGCATGACTGGCATTTCCACATTGTCCATAGTGTATGAATATGGATGAATTCACACACTTAAAATCTGTATCCTGTGTTTTTTTTTTTTTATTGATCCTTATACACTTTTCAGAGTACAACAAAATATATCAATACAGAATCAATAAATTTTCTCTTTTCTCCTTTTTACCCAACAACAGCCCCTC
>JAFFST010051766.1:138029-154057 GCA_022414735.1 Noturus placidus | reverse complement strand
CCCTTCTCACCTTCTTCAGTCCATCTCTCCCACACTTTTACCTGCACTCACACACATTTTTAACACATCCTTCTCTACTGGCACATACCCTACCTCATTTAAGCAGGCCCGGGTTACCACACTGCTTAAAAAAATCACTTGACCCTGCTGTAGTTGACAACTACAGACCTGTTTCCATCCTCCCTTTTCTTTCCAAAACTCTTGAAAAAGCTGTTTTTAATCAATTCTTTAATTTTCTCACACAGAACAATCTCCTGGAAACCAAGCAGTCTGTCTTCAAGAGCAATCACTCCATGGAGAATGTTCTGCTTTCTGTCACTGAAGCCTTACGAATAGCAAGAGCAACCTCTAGATCATCTGTCCTCATCCTGCTTGACCTCTCTGCTGCTTTCGACACTGTGAACCATCAGATCCTTCTGTCAACTCTCTCCAGCCTGGGCATCACTGGAACGGTTCTGCGCTGGGTGGAATCCTATCTCTCTGACAGATCTTTCAAGGTATCATGGATGGGAGGTATTTATGAAATTCAGCAACTCACCACTGGCATTCTACAGGGGTCAGTTCTGGGTCCACTTCTCTTTTCTATCTACACGATATAATAATAATAATAATAATAATAATAATAATAATAATAATAATAATAATAATAATTAATCAATTTGTATAGCGCTTTTTACAATGGACATTGTCTCAAATCAGCTTTACAGAAATATCATTTTACATTTACAAGCGACTTACAAATGAGAGCACACTCACACACCAATGGTAGCAGAGCTGCCATGCAAGGTGCTAGCTTGCCATTGGGGGCAACTTAGGGTTCAGTGTCTTGCCCAAGGACACTTCGGCATGGGATCACCCATCTCTAGGGCAGGTGATTGAGTCTCATGGCTTCTCATATCATTGCTATGCTGATGACACCCAGCTCTATTTGTCCTTCCAGCCTGATGATCCATCAGTCGCTGCACGCATCTCTGCTTGTCTGTCAGACATCTCAGCCTGGATGAGGGAACACCACCTTAAGCTCAACCTGGCAAAATCAGAGCTTCTTGTCATCCCTGCCTGTCCCGCAATCAACCACAACCTCACTGTACAGCTCGGCACAACCACACTCAAGCCGACCAGGACGGCCAGGGACCTTGGGGTGACTCTTGATGACAGCTTGACCTTTACAGACCACATCTCAACAACTGCTCGGTCCTGTGGATTCATCCTGTTCGACATCAAGAAAATCCGACCCTACCTCACCGAACAGGCTACACAGATACTAGTCCAGGCTCTTGTTATCTCAAAACTGGACTACTGCAACTCTCTACTTTCGGGCCTCACAGCCAGCTCCATCAGACCCCGGCAGATGATTCAGAATGCTGCAGCATGCCTTGTCTTCAACCAGCCCAAAGAGAACCCATGTTACACCCCTCTTCATCTCCCTCCACTGGCTTCCTGTAGCCGCCCGCATCAAATTTAAGGTCTTGATGCTCACGTACAAGACCTTGTCTGGAACAGCACCCTCCTACCTCAACTCCTCCTGAAGGCTTACGTTCCCTCACGCAATCTGCGATCGATTAGCGACTGACGTTTAGTAGTTCCTACTCAGCGCGGCACAAGGTCCCTTTCCAAAACCGTCACACTAACTGTTCCTCAGTGGTGCAATGAACTTCCAACTTCAATCCAGACTGCAGATTCACACACCATCTTGAAGAAACAGCTAAAGACCCACCTCTTCCGTCAACACCTAACCAACTCATAAAAAAATAAAATAAAAAAAGGCATACACCTCTACTCTGCGCACTTTGATTCTTCTAGTACTCAATTAATAGATCTTGTATAGTAGCAATACTTGTATTGCTCTCTGCATGATATCACTTTGCTTGTATCTCTCATTTGTATCTCTCATTTGTCGCTTTGGATAAAAGCGTCTGCTAAGTGAATAAATGTAAATGTACAAGTAATGTACAAATGTGTAGTAACCATAAATAAGACTGACCCCTGTTCTGTACATGCAAGATAAATAACTCTTTGTGTACACGGCGATAAAGAATGATGGGAATGGAACAGCTGGAGCTGACTGAGTT
This sequence comes from Noturus placidus, assembly GCA_022414735.1. NCBI lineage: Eukaryota > Metazoa > Chordata > Actinopteri > Siluriformes > Ictaluridae > Noturus > Noturus placidus. The sequence goes on along the minus strand of JAFFST010051766.1, from coordinate 151,985 downwards.
GGGCTGGGAGCTATGGAGCCCTCCTGTACTGAAACACACAAACACACACACACACACACACACACACACACACAGAGAGAGATTCATTGTTTATCTATAACTGGGCCAGAGGGAGCCATTCCGGCTCCAAATACACCGCCCCACATCCAGTCTGGTAAGAGTCTGCATTTTTGGATTTAATTGGAAGAAACAGAAATAGAAAAAAAAAGTGGACAACCAGGACCTTAATGGCTGCCATCCTTATGGGCCGTGTATTTCTGTTTCTCTTCCCAGCTGTCCTCTCTCACTGGATTTTATTTGATTTTTTTTATTCCTTTCTTCTACCTTATTCTCCACAAACCCAGATCTTAGTGCAATGAGTAGGGGCTGAAGACATCTTTCTTCTTGATATCACATTTGCTGTGGCGATAAGGTTTGAGAATAAAGCTCCTGTGTCTCAGCTCAGAGCGTTTATTTGTACTTGTGTGTGTGTGTGTGTGTGTGTGTGTGTGTGTGTGTGAGCGAGAGAGAGAGAGAGAGTGAGTGTGTGTGTAATGGTGGAAATGATACAACACAAATAAATGAAAGAGAATAATTACCTGTGGACTATCTCGGGCTGGTAATTAAATCTGCTGACTTACACTCTTACTCAAAGACACAGAGTGAGTGAGAGAGAGAGAGAATTTCAAATAAATGCTGGAGTATCCATTCTAAACTTACTTTGGGGGAAAATAAGTATTGAACTCATCAACATTATTTTCAGTAAATATTTCCAATGAGGCTATTCACATGAAATGTTCACCACACATTAGTATTAAGTAAAGAAATCCGTAAATATAAAGAATTCACAAAATTAAAGTCCATAAATAAAGTGAAATGTGTAATAAAGTGGAATGACAGGACAAAAGTCTTGATCACGCTAACTGAAATGTATTTAATACTTAGTGGGGAAGTGTTTGTTTGTAATGACAGCTTCAAGATACTTCCTGTATGATGAAATTAATCTGCCACAGTATTCCGGTGTGATTTTGTCCCATTCTTCTAAACATCTTGTCTTTAAATCTTTTTCAAATGGATTCAAGTCAGATGATTGACTGGGCCAATCAAACGCCTTGATTTTGTTTCTCTGAAATCAATTGAGAGTTTTGTTTGCTGTATGCTTTGTATCGTTGTCTTGCTGGAAGCTCCACCCATCTTCATCATCTTCATATCTTCATCATCCTGGTGGATGGCAGCAGATTATTCTCAAGAATCTCCCGTTAAAGGGCTCCATTCATCGTTCCTTCAATTATATGAAGTTCGCCAGTACCATGTGATGAAAAACAGCCCCACACCATGATGCTTCCACCTCCAAACTTCACTGTTGGTGTAGTGTTTTTAGGGTGATGTGAAGTGCCATTTTCTTCTCCAAACAGGGTGTGCAGTATAACCGCCAAAAAGTCCAATTTTGCTCTTGTCTGACCAGACTACTCTCTCCTATTATTTCATAGGCTTGTCCAAATGAGTTGTAGCAAACTTTAATGCCTTTTCTACTGTAATGGAGTCTTGTGCGATGAGCATGCATAGAGGAAATGGCGGTGAAGTGCACTGTCTATTGTTTTCTCTGTAACGATGGTACCTGCTGCCTCCAAGTGTTTCTTTAGCGCATTCTGAGTGGTCCTTGGCTTTTGGGCTTCTCTTCAGACTATTCTTCTGACTCCCTGGTCAGAAATCTTGTGAGGAGCTCTTGTATGTGGCCGGTTGATGATGGAGTGATGTTGCTTCCACTTGTTGATAATGGCACCAATGGTGCTTACTGGAAGATCTAGAAGTTTTGAAATACATCTGTATCCGAGTCCCTCAATATATATTGCAACAATAAGGTTGCAAAGGTTTTGGGAGAGCTCTTTGCTTTTACCCATCGTGAGATGTTTCTTTTGTGACACCATGGTAACGAAAAGCCTTTTTTTAGATCATCAATTTACTAACCCAGCTGACATTAATTTGCACAGATAGGGGGTATAATTACTTACGGATTTCATTTGGTTCCTTGCCTTGGAGAACTGCTTTTTCTTAGCGTGTTCAGTACTTTTTTCCCCGTGTCATTCCACTTAATTACACATATCTTTATTCTGGGAATTAATGTTGTGAATTCTTTATATTTACGGATTTCTTGAGGTAATACTGATGTCTGGTGAAAATTTCATTTGAATAACCTCATTGGAAATATATAATAATAATAATAATAATAATAATAATAATAAGTCTTTATTTTATAAAGCGCCTTTAAAAGTAGCTTCAAAGCGCTGTACATGAATGAACAATAAACATATAACAATAAACAGAGAACAGTACAAACAATAGAGGGAAAAAGATAATTGAACATAATTGAAAGTAAACGTGATGGGACAATAATAAAGAGACACTAGCAGTCAAACGCAAGTTTGAAATAGTATGTTTTCAGTTGAGTTTTAAAAGTGCCAAGAGTCTTGGCTTCCCTGAGTTCAGGAGGAAGAGAGTTCCAAAGTGAAGGAGCATAGACAGAGAAAGCCCGGTCACCCATAGAATTCCCATAGAATAGAATAAGTGTGTTAGTGGAATAATTAACAGATTACGCTGTTAATTGCGATTTGGGATGTACGGGATTAATAAACTGGATAAATATTGTGGGGCCAAGCCATGTAAAGCCTTGTATGTCAACAACATGATCTTGAAATCAACACGGAACCTGACCGGGAGCCAGTGTAGTGACTTCAAAACAGGAGTGATATGGTCACGTTTCCTGGTTCCCGTCAGGATCCGGGCAGCAGAGTTTTGAACATATTGTAATTTATTAATTGTGTTTTTAGAAACTCCAGCCAAAACAGCATTACAATAATCCAGCCACGAGACTGCAAAAGAATTGATCAGCTTTTCAGCGACAGATAAATTTAGCATTGGTCGAATTCTGGCTATGTTTCTGAGATGAAAGAAGGATGCTTTCACAGTGCTCTGAACAAATAAGTCAAAAGTGAGGCTGGTATTGAAAATCACACCTACGTTTCTCATCTTACTCTGGGTCTCCAGAACAGAGCCATCAAAAAACAGGGATAGTGGGGCTGCTTTGCGAATTTGATGACGGGAACCTATAAGCATAACCTCAGTTTTCCCGCTGTTCAGGCACAGAAAGTTATTGTGCATCCAATATTTACTGAAAAAAAATGTTGACGTTTTCAATACTTATTTCCTCCATTGTATCTCAACGAAAATGGCACACATCAGCATTACATCCATTGATATTACAAGGATATATTTAATAGAAATCAATAAACAGGGTCCTTGAGCAATCATAAGAGGCATGCAGGATGCTGCACATGAAAAGAATTGAGTAGACCATGAAGGCCTTGAAACACACCTGTATTGTATACATACACTTTAAGAGATTCAACATTTGTGTACCTCCTGCAGACCTTCAAGGTAGATTTGCGGCTTACAAGACTGAGATGCTCTTTCATTACTTGCTCTCTCTCCACACACTGTACTTGTACACTTGTGATTACTTCTTTTGCTTCTGGAATCAAGACAATTAGAACTGACCAGTTGAAAATGTATCTTAATCCGGGACTGCATGTTTAGCACCACAGCCAATCCCAAGTGCCACTGGACAAGAAGAGCTGAGGACTAAGGACAGACATTCAGACACTCTGGTAGTTAGATGCAATCCAATGCCTGCAGATGACTACAGCTGGGAACTACACAACTGGACCACAGAATGAAGCCTTTTCTAGTCCAAGTTAAAATTTGATAACAATGCCAAAGGAAATTCGTAATTTACACATGTTTTTGTAAGGGTATGTCCATGCGTTTTACCAAAATCACCTTTTGGAGACTTCAAAGAGGCTTTGGTAACCATGTACACATTCCTACGATAAAGGCTACTACGCTTTTATTTTTCTCATAACTTTGGACGTCAGTGAAAGTGACACTACGAGCTATCATATCACATATCCAACAATCTACAAAATATATATTTATATGTATATTCGTAATTTAAACCTTTGCACGCTTTTACACCACTGGTTACGCAGCTTTACACAGGGACTTTTAAATTGAAGTGTTGAAACTCACCCCTAAAGCAGCATATCCAATTTTTCAGAATTTCATTGCCTATACGATGCGCCAGTCCTCCACACAATCGGTTGCAATAGGCTCGAGCTTTTCACAAAGGAACAGGAAGGCAACTGCCCATGAGCACGAACTCTCATCGGTTATTGAAGGCTATGGACAAGACATGGAAGCTCCTATAGGTTCCAATGAGGTGTCAATCAAAAGGTCGGAGCCCAGTGGTCATTTTTAAATCAAGCAATAACTTACAACAAATTTCCATTGCACCTCTGAGGTTTCTTGTCAACAAAAGCCCCTCATTTGCTGTGAAAATGTCAGTATAGGAATCAGTATCAGGATTAGTTCCTATATGATTTTGTTTTTTTCTTTTGCTTTTTTTTTATTTCAAATGATATATTTTTTTGCAAATATCCAACCACATCTAGTCATGCGTGTTTAATTCCACCTACTTAAAAAAATTTGAAACGCATTCTATAATATAAAAGGTCAATATATCCATTAATAAAATATACTATGTGCTAACATTCCACTAGTGTAAAAATTAATGCAGCCTGGAACTGGTACCTGTACATGTTACATTTATCCCTTTGTAAAGTTGCTGATGCATTGAGAATTGAAGATGATGTTACAGGAGTGTAGTTTCATTGGCTGTCCCTACTGACTCGCAGTCTAAAGAGGATTCTGCTAATAACACTTAGCGTAATGGAATGGAACCGTCAGGCAGTGATGGGTTACCATTTACAGTAAAAATGTGCATGTGGGAAATCGCCATGGGCTGCAGCAGGACATTTACATTTATGCAAGGACCACTTATAGCTTCCTGCAATGCACGAGTGCGTCTCTGATATCCGTGTGAAGAATGGCTGCCTTAGTACTCTAGTTTTTTAAGGTCTCTGTATCAGTGGGCAGAAACGAAAACATCATTGGAACCAATTTTAGTCCTTGGGGAAAGGCTTTAACTTGCACATGCATATCTGACCGTGTGCATTGTATTATCTCTCAGTTGTATTTATCAGCTTTACTGAGGACTATCAGCACCTGTTTTGCCGCTGCTAACAAAATAGCATAACTAATTGGCTTGCTGAAAATGACTGTCGGCTTCAAGATAAGCAATTCACTTACATTTATAAACTTATTACTCGGTCAGTGGGATGTTCAGACTGCCATGTTTTTCAAAACATCAAAACAAAATTTAATTATTCAGTCATAATACAGTTGTTTATCTCGGCTCTTTCATTTATAACATTTGCAATACAGACACTAATTAGCGAGCTCTGCTCAGAGGTGAGTCATAGCTCTTTTCTCCAAGCCATTCAGGTACGTGCCTTACTGATGCATAAAACTAACTGACACTAACACACTCTCATTACTGGAATATCAACCTCTGATAGAGCAGCTTACATCGTAACAGATGAAGCATTGTTATTCTACAATACAGTAAATCCATAGCGTTTATGATACTGTATTACAACAATCTGTGTTGTAGTGTCATGTATAACCCATTTGACAACTTTTAACAATTGGGGTTGTATGTCATCAAAGAAATCATCACATATCAAGACGTTGTCAAGACATTCAGCAAGTCCCATTAGCAAGTAAGGGGAAACAGAGTGGGAAATAAACAGACAACAAAAACAAGTTCTTGTAATGCTATAGATGCACTTGTATAGATGGAGATTCTATCATGGATGAAAGAAAAAGCACATGCCATGTTCTGTCATGCTACCCCTTTACCACTCAAGTCACAATCAGGATTTAAACTCGCCATTGCTGGGGAAGGAAATAGCTATTCATTTGCTGGCATTCTGACAATAAAAATCCAATTGTGTTTTGCCTTTCTGCCTGCAGAGAGACCGTACATAAATAACAGTGTTTAGCACTACCTTTTCCATAAAATAAAATAAAAAAATCTATTTTTTATAGTTGAAGCAATAACGATCCGTCTAGGATACAAAAGTGGGGTCTATAGTGCTATACAAGCATTTTGGAAAGTACTACACTGTAAAGTATGAAATGAGTCCAAAAGTAAAAGAGATGAAAGAAAGAGAAGGTTGTGAATGTGGGTGGCTGGGTGGGTGGGGGGAGAGAAAAAAGAGAACGAAAAAAATAAAGACAAAACCTCTGTCAGACTCTGCTTTTACACACCCAAATAGATGCTGGATGGAAGTTGAAAATGTAGAATGCAATCCCCCAGTGACAAAATAGTGATTTGAAATACACTATATGGCCAAAAGTATGTGGACACTTGCCTGTCATACCCATCCATATGTGGATCTTTCCCAAACTGTTGCCACAAAGTTGGTAGCACACAATTTGTATAGAATGTCTTTGCATACTGTAGCATTGCAATCTCCCTATACTGGAACTAAGAAGCGTACACCTGTTCCAGCATGACAATTTACCTGCACACAAAGTGAGGTCCGTTTGTCAAGGTCAGTGAGGAAGAACTCGAGTGGCCTACACAGATCCCTGACCTCAACCCCACTGAACACCTTTGGGATAAACTAGAACAGTGACGGCACCCCAGACCTCCTCCCCAACATCAGTGATTGACCTCACTAATGTTCTTGCGGCCGAATCAGCAAATCCTCACAGACATGCTCCAAAATCTATTGGAAAGTCTGTCCAGATGAGCAGCAACATTAAATAATGTTTCTCCAGCTACCCGATTATAACATAAAGCAGTTCAGTAGCCTGATAAATTCCCTCCTACTTCCCAGCTTAGCGGCTTTGTACTTGACGTGAATGCAAAGGTGAGATGATTTCAACCTGCATCTAATACTTGACCACAACATATCTTAGCTTTGTACCATCTAAATGTAAACTCAGCACAAGTCTTCTCATGGTTCATTGTTCATCTGGTGCATTCCCCTTTTACAAATAAATTAATCACTAATTAGTGCAGATGTGCTGCAACATTGCAGGTGTGATACAAAAGTTCCCCTTTTCCCCCATTTGGAATAATTTAAGAAATTATATACACAGCATTAAGTCTTACTATCACCAGTTTATTAGAGTATTACATTCTGTAGTAACGATAGACAGGGCAGTAACCTGGCCTGAGCATGTGAGCTTGTAGCACCGAAGATTTTTTCTTTAGAGCCGAATAATTTTCCACTTGGAGCAATTTGTCACTTCATAACTGAACATTAGTAAAAGAAGACGGCAGTGTTGTAATTTTATATCGTCAGTGAACGGAGTATTGTATTTTATCTTCAGTGAATGGAGGTAAGACCAATCAGACAGGGTTTACAAGAAAATATGTATAAATACTCATGTCTTATTGGCTGACAGGTCTCAAATCTGCCAAATGCTAGCTCACATAGTCAGTTAGTGTGAGGGAAAAATGGATATATAGCATTTTTTAAACCAGTAAAGGGATTGAAACTGAAACTCTAACATTCTTTCATGCTGAACAGGAAAAAAGAGTGTGTAAATGTCTATACGAGTTCCAAGTTACATGAACACAATATGAGCAGAACATAAGAACAGCTAGCATATTTTGCATGGCACTGTAGCAGCTAAACCCATATAATGATCACTTAGTTGCGCCTTGCCTTGTTAGTGACATCAAACTAGCCTGGGCTCGTGTTAGATAGCCAAAAATTTTATATTTTATGGTAGCTAACAATGACAACTAACCATAAAACTGCACAACACTACCCTTTTAGGAAAAAAAATAAAGGTTCCATATAGAACCGTTCTGTGCAGTACTATACAAGTGAAGCTTTCCCTTCTAGAACGTGCTTTGAAAAGTAGAACCGTGAAAAGAAATCTCAAGAAATCCTTTTTTTCTTAAGAGTGGAATCAGTATATCACAAAGTTTCTTGACAGCACATCTGAAAAACGACCTTGCAGACTTATTAGCTAAACCACACGACTTCTGCTGTATCTACTGGGAACAAAGTGGCTGCAAGCAGAGAAGGACAATAAGTCAAAGGATCCACACCTTCACACAGACAAGCTTTACCAGTATTTCCTCTATACTCATCATCTCTCTCTGTTTCTCTGTTTCTCTCTCTCTCTCTCTCTCTCTCTCTCACACACACACACACACACACACACACACACACACACACACACACACACACACACACACACATAATTCTATGCTAGTGCAGTATTTCCATTGACTTGTGTGTTAGTGTATCTAAAGTATCTAAACCTATAACATAACACCCTGAGTAATTTAAAGGAAATATTTTGAATTTTTGAATTTAAAAAAAGCTATTCACCTCACGAGAAACACCCAAATGTCCCCACGACGTCAAAACTCATTATTCTATCATTCTCCATAAATCCAGTTAATAAAAGCATGGACATATACACACTTCACTATAAGAAAAGTCAGTGGAAATGACACTGGCTTAAGAAGTGTGCTGGAGATCTGCTTTCTTCTGGATGCTAAGTGTACTAAGCTCTCTATATATACAGTAGGTGTAAAATGTGCGCTTCAATGCACTAAGCATGAAAGGAAAAAAAAAATTCTGCTTTTACCAGTCTCATCATCGATCATTCCCACCATTACATCTGTTTACATCAACTCGTCTGGTCGCTTCTCCATCATCCCATTTCTGTATATAAAGTATAAAATCTTGTGTGAACATAATTGATTTTCTGCCCTGTTCTATGATTTGTCTTCCGCTGAATTTAGTCGCTCGTTTGTCAATATATTTTCATATTAGCCGCATTTGCATTGCACCATTTGGAGTGTGCTGCTCGGGAAATGACTGGACCATTTGCTGCGTGATGTTACGATGGGAGATCAAGGTTATCGACTGGATTAGAAGCTCATCTCTTGGCATTGAAGATCATTTCAATCATGAGTCTACTGCTTCTATAAAGAAAAAACCTTACCGCAAAACAGAAGATGGGTGAAAGATTTAGAGCTCCTGGTCCTATAATGGTGACAAATGAAGTGATTGAGATTTCAGAAAGACATAAGTCTCTTTGAAGACCTGTCATCTTGTGCCTTTCTATAATTCACATCACAGTACTTGTTAATTGCTTCTTTTGATTTGTTTGCCAGAGTATGAGCAAGATGTCACTAATTATTTAAGCACATAAGCACAGTGGCTTGGTTTTGAAGACTTTTTAAGTGACTGGAAGTCTATGAGTTTCAAAGTTGAGCTAGACCCTAACCCTCAACAGCTCTGCGAGATATGTGAGGATACGTGAGAAACTAATCCTTTATGGGAAATAAATAAATAAACAGAATAAAACATTTAAGTGAGTTAAAAAAAAAACCACATTTTTTTTTATTTTTGGTCTTACTTTTTAGGGGGATTTGTTTTTCATTTTGTGAAACAAACAAACAAACAAAAAACAAAACAACAGTGGTCCATACAACCATCCATCCATTTTTCATACCACATATCCCACACAGGGTCACGAGGGAGCCTGAAACCTATGCCAGGGAACTCAGGGCACAAAGAGGGGGACACCCTGGAAAAGGCGAAAACCCATTGCAGGGGCACAATCACACACACACACACACACACACACACACACACACACACACACACACTTTGGACAATTTGGAAATGCCAATCAGCCTACAACGCATGTCTGGGGGAGGAAGCCGGAGTACCCTGAGGAAACCCCGGACGCACGGGGAGAACATGCAAACTCCACAGACACAGGATTTGAACCCCAGGCAAATGTGCTACCTACTAAGCCACCATGCCCCCTCATTTACAGTCATTACAATTAATATTACCAGACTACTTTATAATCCCTTGTGATAAATCAACCAGTTTGCCAAGGAACAAATATCGCACACGAACCAAAGACCAAAAAGAGAACATGGGGAAAATAAACAGACCCACTATCTCTATCACTTGTCTTGCAATCCGGACTAATGCTGGTGAATCTGGAACATTCCATTAATGTACATGGCTAAAGATTCACCAATATTTACATCAAGAAGCCATTTTACTGACACTAAAAAAAAAACAACAACCCAGCAGTATATTTTTCCTTTAGCCCATTGACAAAAAGTGGAGGTTTAATCTCATGTCTTTGCTACTAACTCTAAAAATTGCTTCACTGCTCATTTGCACAAATTTTTATTTCTTTAAATATATTTATTTAAAATTCTATGCTTCAGCCTCCTGTCGCTGTAAATCACTAATGATAACTGACTGACTGATAGGATGAGAGATTGTAGGTTGCTTATTTGAATTTCACATGAAAGGTTGGACGCTTACATGGAAAGGAAGCAAAGAGCATCTACTGCTGCTCAGCCCTTTCATGAGTCACTTCATCTCTAACTGCTACATATGTGTCTAATTACAACATTGCACCAGTTGTGTGTTTACATCACTGCTTTCAGTGCATTTTCCCTGAGCGGGTCAATCTTTAATCCACAGCCCGGGTGAGTGCAGTAGTCTGGTGTTTATGCAAATTAGCGTCATTGACATCTCTATTATACATTTTCTGCTTAGATTCAATTTGTAAATATTTTCTGGCTTCAGATTAGTTTTTTTCCACTCAGATTTTCTCTCCTTTCGGAAAATCCTTCAGGGAGGGAGCCTCTTCCTGCTTCCAATGTGGTGCAATTAAGGCGCTTTTTATTGCACCTGGCTATCTTGCAGACATTAAGGAAAGGGGAGGGCAATGCTCATATATTTTCCTGTGCTTTAAATTGAGTGCAGTAAAAAGAGAAAGAGAAAGGGGTTGGGGTGGAGTGAGGGATCTGCCTAGACAGTAAAGTTTATGGACAATGCGAGGCAGGATATTACCTGTGTGTCTCTGCATTGATGAGTTACTCCATATACTTAGAGGCTTGAGAGAGGGAACAGGAGACATAAAAGCAGAGATGGAGAGTGAGAAAGCAGAAGAAAAGTAGACGAGGGGGCACAGAGAAGTGCTAGAGGATAACATAGAACTGATATCGTTGCTAGGATGGCAGAGAAGGAATAGACACAGACATACATAGACAAAAGGAAGAGATCAGACTCTCAGAGAACGGACAGGGAATTTCTGGTTCTATTATCTGAGATCAGAATGGGGACAGGAATAAGACGTCCATTATGGCTACCTTAGAAATGACGGTGTGAGGAGTTTAACCCTATTAAATGATGTTATTGACATTTACTCATGTATCAATATGGCTCTAAAGATTCAAAAGGTTTTAAAGGATGAGACATGTGTCTTGTTTCACTCACTAATAAATCCATATAAATGTCATATATACTGTATAATGAATGTTTGAGATTACAAACTGCACCTTTTTATTTAATAAGTAATGTTTAACAGTAAGCCAATCTCTGTAAAAAATTCTGTAAAAGAAAACTGCACTTCATGAATTCAAATAACCATATAATTAAATGTTAAATCAAGGCAGACTCACTACATATACTTAAATATACACGTGTTATACTTTTTTAGCCAGTTCCTTATCCTGCCTCTGTAGTTGGTATAAAATTGTTTCCTACTTTTCAGCAGCATTCAATATCTCTAAAGAACTCCATCCATTCTCTGTACCGCTTATCCTACACATTTTCTGTGCCACTCATTCTCCCAGGGGACTCAGGGCACAAAGCGGGGGACACCCCAGGGCACATCGCAGGGCACGATTACACACACACTCACACACATACACATTCACACCAGAGATGCCAATCGGCCTGGAACGCATGTCTTTGGGGAAGAAGTACCTGGAGCAAACCCCCCGAAGCATGGGGAGAACATGCAGCCTGCACGCACACAGGGCGGAGGCAGGATTTTAACCCCCAACCCTGTAGGTACGAGGCAAACCTGCTAAGCACTAAGCCACCATATCCCCCATCTCTTAAGAACTGCTCCATCAAAATTGTGTATTTGTTTTCATTTGATTTCCTACCCTTTTGAACATTTTTGGAGTTCTTCATAAAGACTTTCAACAGCATAAAAAACTTCAATAAGGTATAAGCATGATCTTAAAGCACATCTTTTCCTGACTATGAATGAGCCAGTGCAGATTAAACAAATCACTGTGCAAAACATAATGTGTTTCTCTGTGCACACGTGCAGAATGGCAACAGGTTGTGATTTTTAAAATTGCTTAACTGACCTTTAAAAACAGATTGGACTTAAAAAATGTATAACCCCCCCCCCCCCCATTGGACTAGTCACATTTACAGACATAACAGAGACAAGGAATTACCAATATAACCACTACGTTCTATAGACACACATGTGAGTGAACAAAAATATCAGACAAGATTATTTCAGCCACAAAAACATTCAAGTAAAATCTATACATATACTAGGACAAGAATATAATTGCTGTTGGAGAACATTCAGTATTGCAACAGAATACCTAATAACAACTTTTACAAGCATACCTCTCTTTGGCAGGTTATTTTCTGCATCAGTGCTCAGAAAAAAATACCTAATATTTTTGCCATACACATTTACAGTACACCGACGCTATGAAATTGGCCTTATTTCTTTTGCTTGCATAAAGACCGTACAAAAATAGGCCCTTATACTGATCATTGATCTTGCTGGACTATGAAGCTGGAGTTCATAAATAAAACAAATGATTGTTCGCATTTCTCTAAAATAATAGTTCCTGATCTACTCTAGTACTACTCAGTTTGAAACATCTCTTAGTATTCTACCATCTCACATACCTATGCAACTTTAAGAGCAATTTATAAAGTCTTAAACACTTATATGATTGGTTTTCTGATTTGTCTCTGCCAATAAGACATGGATTGAGTGTCAAAGAGAGAAATGCTGCAAAAACCAGTCTACATGACAATTAAACACTCCATAAAGCAAATTTAGCCTTCCACACATACAAGTAGTCCTTCCTAGACAAGAGATCTAATGAAGTACTATTAACTTTACCAACCTTCACCCTACGTCAACCTCCTCCACTCAAACTGAACTGTAGTGTCGAATTCCCTCATATGCTTCCCCTCTTTGTCCTGCATTAATTAGAGTCATTTCTTCCCAAGCCTGGTAGACAGATAGTATCTGAGAGCAATCACTCATGATTAACGCCCCTGGAAGATCAGGAGTAGAAATGCATGCCTGTGGATGGTGAAGGGTGGCATCATTAAGTATTTAACAGGGGTATGCGAGATTTCTTGGCTGGTGATGAGTGCACATAAATACCCATACACATCTGTGAGTCTGTGCTTACAGTGTGATTGTTCCGATTCCGAGAGTTATTAGAGAACAGCAGAGAATAGGACAAGTTAGTTGTTGACTGGCTTAGCAAATGCAGAATAACACTCATTACGTTTAAAATTTGTGCTGAAGTCAGTAGACGAGGCTATTACATCTGTGAGTGATGCCAATAATATTTGCCATGAGTACACAATCCAGTTTTAGCTTGATTTTTTTTTTACCAGACATTAAACAATGTAACAATGTAATGTCATTGTTTACAAGCAACTTAAAATGGTGGTTGTAATGATGTCACTGTTTCTCCCAATTTGCGGCCATCTTAACTTCAGATTTATATCCTCACTCCTTTGTTCTGTCTTATAAGTTTCCCTTTCTCCAGCCATCCATCTACCTCTCCTACGTCTGCCTCTTCATCCTATATTGCCCATGACTAGCTACAAAACACTCAGATATATCATCTGCACATGAGGAATAACTTGTCTGAGAATGTAGGGAAGGTGCTTCCATGCTAACACACAATCATATATATATATATATATATATATACATACATACATATGTGTGTGTGTATATATACACACACACACAATCATATATATACAGTGCCTTGCTAAAGTATTCGGCCCCCTCGAACTGTTCGACCTTTTGCCACATTTCAGGCCTCAAACGATAAAGATATAAAACTGTAATTGTTTGTGAAGAATCAACAACAGGTGGGACACAATCATGAAGTGGAACGAAATTTATTGGATATTTCAAACTTTTTCA
>JAFFST010051766.1:107910-120656 GCA_022414735.1 Noturus placidus | reverse complement strand
CTGAATAATTTTCCTCGCCCAATTTTTCTGTTTTTTATTTGTTGAAAAAGTTTGAAATATCCAATAAATTTCATTCCACTTCATGATTGTGTCCCACCTGTTGTTGATTCTTCACAAAAAAATTACAGTTTTATATCTTTATGTTTGAGGCCTGAAATGTGGCAAAAGGTCGAACAGTTCAAGGGGGCAGAATACTTTTGCAAGGCACTGTATATGAAGGCGATGGAGATCCTCTCATCATCAACTGAATTTCTAAGGTATTTAACAATAGAACATTAGCATAGAAGCTAACATAGCATTAACATAGTTGTGTGAGCTATACAATATGTAGTGTATTGACCTTGATAAAACAGTGATATTTGTGATAAAAAAACTGATAAAACAGATTAGCATGATATCATGTTCCCTGTACGCCATGATCACGCCTCTAGTTCAATATATATGTTTGTGCTATTCTGTGAATAGGTATCCTCTGCTGAATTTGCATTGCCAAATGTATTGTACATTAAAATTACCATGAATCTAAACTGCTTCTAAACATCCTATCATCAGGTCACCCCGCATACCTCTACACGGGTGGCCCGCATACCTTTAGGGTGGCTGTGGCTCAGTCGGTAGAGCGGGTTGTCCACTAATCCACTAACCGTGGGGTTGGCGGTTCGAATCCCGGCCCGGGTGATCCCATGCCGAAGTGTCCTTGGGCAAGACACTGAACCCTAAGTTGCCCCCAATGGCAAGCTAGCACCTTGCATGGCAGCTCTGCTACCATTAGTGTGTGAATGTGCTCTCATTTGTAAGTCGCTTGTAAATGTAAAAAATGATATTTCTGTAAAGCTGCTTTGAGACAATGTACCATTGTAAAAAGCGCTATATAAATTATTATTAAATTACAAACTATGAGCACCACAATATTAGATGTAAGTGACATATATACATATAAAATATAAGTGACATACTGTATATACATGTTCTTTCCACACATTTCCTGACAGTGGAAACGGATTCACTATTACGAAGCTGTGTAATTCGAACCTCCTAAAAGCAATACAAAAGGCAACACACCTGTTTCTGTGAAGTAATAAATGACAACTGAGGCTGCAGAAAGTTCAGTTCATTTTACATATCCGTATGTTGAGTTGCCATAATAATCATATATTACCTCAAAGGAACTGCAGCTTGAATTGCCTCAGAGGGATGAAAGGATATACAGAGTGTGGAAATGCTAGAACAAAAAAGTGATATCAGATGTTATTGCAGCAATGATTCATATAAAATGAAGGTGATAACTCTGTAGCTCACTGCTATAGTTTGGAAGACAATTCCGCCTGGTAACATAACAAAGTGACAATCGCCACTTGATTGGTGTTCCTGTTACTGTGGGATAGCTGGAGTATTGCAGTTCCTACTTTTTTCAATTGCAATTTCTTTAATCCCTCAAAACCAGGGTCTATTACTCTTATTATTTGTATTATTACTTATATATTTTCATATATTCAGTATCTGACAAAAGTGAGTACACCCCTCACATTTTTGTAAATATTTAATGATATCTTTTCATGTGACAACACTGAAGAAATGACACTTTGCTACAATGTAAAGTAGTGAGTGTACAGCTTGTGTAACAGTGTAAATTTGCTGTCCCCTCAAAATATCTCAACACACAGGCATTAATGTCTAAACCACTGGAAACAAAAGTGAGTACACCCCTAAGTGAAAATGTCCAAATTGGCCCCAAAGTGTCAATATTTTGTGTGGCCACCATTATTTTCCAGCACTGCCTTAACCCTCTTGGGCATGGAGTTCACCAGAGCTTCACAGGTTGCCACTGGAGTCCTCTTCCACTCCTCCATGATGACATCACAGAGCTGGTGGATGTTAGAGACCTTGTGCTCCTCCACCTTCCATTTGAGGATGCCCCACAGATGCTCAATAGGGTTTAGGTCTGGAGACATGCTTGGCCAGTCAATCACTTTCAACCTCAGCTTCTGTAGCAAGGTTGAAAACTCCCCACCTTTTCAACCTCTGCAGCAATGCTGGCAGCACTCATACGTCTATTCATTGAGGGAACCATGAATGCCAACATGCACTGTGACATACTGAAGCAGAGCATGATCAGTATGCAGTATTCCAGCATGATAACGACCACAAACACACCTCCAAGATGACCACTGCCTTGTTAAAGAGGCTGAGGGTGAAGGTGATGGACTGGCCAAGCATGTCATGTCATGGAGGAGTGGAAGAGGACTCCAGTGGCAACCTGTGAAGGTCTGGTGAACTCCATACCCAAGAGGGTTATGGCAGTGCTGGAAAATAATGGTCGCCGCACAAAATATTGGCACTCTGGGCCCAATTTGGACATTTTCACTTAGGGGTGTACTCACTTTTGTTGCCAGTGGTTTAGACATTAATGGCTGTGTGTTGAGTTATTTTGAGGGGACAGTAAATTTACACTGTTACACAAGCCGTACACTCACTACTTTACATTGTAGCAAAGTGTCATTTCTTCAGTGTTGTCACATGAAAAGATATCATCAAATAATTACAAAAACTGTGAGGGGTCTAACTTTTGTCAGATACTGTGTGTGTGTGTGTGTGTGTATATATATATATATATATATAAACTAGTGACAAATGAAAGGAAAAACCAACATAAAGTGGTTTAGTAAGGTGTTGGGGCACCACAAACAACCAGAACAGCATTGATTCTACAAGTCTCTGGAACTGTACTCATGTGACGAACACAGTCTGCCCCAAAAAAACAATTCCTAGTCTTTTGATGATGGCTGATCAAGTTCAATTGGATCTGTAAATACCACAGCATATGATTTACTTCAACTCCATCCTCAACAAGCCATTTAGTAATCCATCGTGCCCTGTGGATGAAGACAGCGTCATCCTGGAAGAGACCACTTCCATAAGGATAGAAATATTTCCTCACAGGATAAATGTGATTAGTCAGAAGGACATTGTACTAATTTTAGTTGATGGTTTCTTCTAAAGTGGGCTCAAATGAAGCCAACAAAACTAAGTACCCACACAACAATATAGAGCTACAGTACAGTTTATTACTTTAGATAGTCACCTATCTATAAGTAGTTCAGACCTATTAACAAGCTCTGAACAATTTATATGTCTAAAAACTTTTTATGATGTTAAATCATGTAATTCTGTAGCAATTCACAGTCCTAACAGTTTACCTCAGATTCGGTGAAATTTCTTTGATAAATACATAATCTGTCATCATGCCCAATTACTATCATAGTGCTGAGAAACAACAGAGATGATCAGGGTATGTTAATCAGCTACAGAGATCATCTCAGCTGTCTATAATACATAATTTACTGCTATATTACTGAACATCTACTACAGTTCTAAAAATGTATGTCCAGCTAACAGAGAAGTACCAGACAGTTTAGTAATGCATTTGACAGAAGATTAGACTGTAATGAAGTGGATGTACAATAAGGAAGGGGGGGGCAATGTTAGTGTAGTACAATAAACTGCAAATATTTGAAAGATACTGTGAATTAATTTAATAAACAGTTAATACATGAATTATTCAAATTTACTTCCACTTCCTTCAGGTGTGTAGGAATGTTATTATAAGCTCCTTAACTTAATTCTGGGTCTAGGCATTATCTAAATGGTAAATGGTAAATGGCGCACTTATATAGCTCTTTTTTATCCAAAGCGCTTTACACTGTGTCTCATTCACCCATTCACACACACACTCACACACCAATGGTAGCAGAGCTGCCATGCAAGGCGCTAACTTGCCATCGGAGGCAACTTAGGGTTCAGTGTCTTGCCCAAGGACACTTCGGCATGGGATCACCCGGGCCGGGATTCGAACCACCAACCCTACGATTAGTGGACAACCCGCTCTACCGACTGAGCCACAGCTGCCCGCAAATTATCTAGGAAATATCAGAACACAAATAGAAGTGCCAGAACTGTGTACTATGAGTATTGATCCAGTTCATGCACTGTCCTGAATGCAAGCGATGTAATCATGTGAAAACGAACATATACAGAAGTTGACCTAAGATGGTGCTTTAGTGTTTTTTACTCAAAGTGTGTCACAAGCTGTTATAATTTCAGTTGCTCCCATCTGTCTCCTCCAATAACTTACAACAGCTACATTATGGAGAAAACTAACTGACTGCTCGGATGGTTAAATACGCCACCAACCGTCAGACTGACTTGTCACACTTAGCTAAAATATGTGCGCAATGAAGACGAGGTGATAACGATAACAGCAGCAGATAATTACATTCTCAGAGGCTCAAATTCTTGAGCTATTTACATATTAAATAATACACAAGCAGACACTGAATATGTTTTGATGAATCACTTGCAGATTAATCCACGTTTGTCACGTCTCTCCCGACACCTGTCTCAGCTGAAACCTCAAATTACAAACTACATCACGACACATTATTATGACACTATTCATAATCACTGGACTTTCTGATCAAGCAAACGTGTTCACAATTATACACCTTTAATAACCCAGACTCAAGAGAAGGTTCGCTCCTGCATTCTGCATGTGATAGCACTAAGCCTTACATTTATATGTACATATTTATATGTATATATAATCCCTTTATAGATCACCTGACTCTTTTCCTGAGCTCTGACTTTGCTTTGTTTGCTCCGAGTATGCTTAATTAACTAAATACTGCATTGGTATCCAAAGTTGTGGTACAGCACAACTCATGTTACGAAATGTACTTTTTATCAGGTACAGGTTCCTGTATTTATACCAGAGAAAGCTTCATAACACTTATGTCTTTAACTTATGACTGGAAGAACCAAAATACCACTAACACTAACACAGGGGACAGTGGTGGCTTTGCGGTTAAGGCTCTGGGGTACTGATCAGAAGGTCAGGGGTTCAAGCCAGGGTGCTACCAAGCTGCCACTGTTGGGGCCTTGAGCAAGGTTCTTAACCCTCTCTACTCCAGGGGTGCTGTATCATGGTTGACACTGCGCTCTGAACCCCACTTCATGGTGAAGAAATGGCTCATTTCAAAATGAGACTGGGATCTTTGAATGTAAGAAGGATCTGGCTAATTAAACAGCAGCCTTCAGGCCAAACAAAATCGAAAATGACTGATCATTAAATGATCATTACAGACATCAGCGTCTTTATGACACCATGACCTGATGCGATAGCTCCGGGACTCTTCCCAGAAGTAACAGGGTAGTTACAGAAACAAACAGCAGTCACTACTTTGTTATTATTGACTAATTATGAAATTGTACCACATTATTAATTATTACAGTTATTACACTAACTGGCTTAAATTTAGTGAAGATTCATCAAAATATTCCTGTTCTATTTTTTTTTTTTATTTACTTATTTCTGTTCTAAATATATTCCTGCCCTCAACAACTAAACTATTTTCAACTAAATTTTCTTTAGGGGATCAATAAAATACAACTATCTATTCAAGCATGCTGACATCAGTGAAACTAAACAGTCGTTGAAAGTCAGCGACTGAAAAAGTTCCTGAGGAGGAATCGAATGCAGCAATGCGGTATTTTTTACGTGAGCGTGAGTTTCTGCAGAACATTCAGCTGCTAAATATGGAAAGAAATAAACGTACTCCCAGTCTCCCAAAGCCTGCTGGGGAGCAGGGTGAGTGTGACCTGGATTGAGGTGTGTGTGTGCGTGCGTGTGTGTGTGTGTGTGTGTGTGAGCACTCAGTATAATAAGAGACGAACGGTAAGGAGATGACGAAGTGCGTGAAAAAGTCAATCTAAATCCATCTAAGGGATTAATGGTGCGTTTGTAAATGTCAATGCATTCGACACTAGAAATAACATTAAAATAGGATTGAGCGGGACTCTGCACATAAAACCAGCGAGTAGAATGCCAGCTCTGATGCAACGTTGCTACCTACAGGGCATTTAATGTCAGTACAGGACATTTTTCAGGATCAGAAAACACCACCGCATTTCACAGCAGGCTTTCTGTTTGCAGAGGATAGGGAAGAGACTAATCCTGCTGTTCCTGGACTACGAAAGATCATCTAAGGTGCGCTGAATTATAATCACAATGTCTATAACTTGAAATAAAGGCATTAAGAAATTTGAAGGCAGTAAGTTAGCGCATATCTTTTCAGCATTCGGTTAAGTTCACATTACTATCACTTTCAAGCACAAATGTTTTCCATTCATGGTTATTCTTTGATTAGTCAAGATGTGCCTGTGCAGGTCATACAAGAAAAAACATAGAATACTACTGTTAACGAGCAGTTTGTGAGTGTGCCAGTATTCCCATTAGTACTACATGCATTAATAGAGCTATATTATGGAGACATTTATAATATGCTGAAACACACAGTGCAAGGTCAAATGCCATTTCTGACACACTTATGGAGCTATTTTTATATTATTTATTGAAAAGTCCAAACAAAATGTTCCCTTAAATGTGCGTGCCATTTTAAAAGAAAACAACTGCTTGTGCGTTAACTTGTGTGTTCTCTAGAAATAAATACATCAAGAATATAGAACAGCTACTATGCATCAATCCCAGCTTTAAAACAAGTATTTGCTATGTCATCTAGGGTATGGACCATCATAATACTGTGTCCTTCTGTCAAACTGAACCACAGTTGAAATGGTTGAGGACAGAGACCCTCAATTTTTTGGCAGACCAAGGTTTATTTGTTTGGTGCATACTTCAATATGAGTGGACACGTCCTGAATCACAGGACGCACCCTAAACCACAGGAATCAGACAGTTGGATATGAAAATCTGAAATGTTCTGGGATTTATACTTCCTAAACATTAGACCAGTGGTTTTCAAAGTGAGGGCCGTGGCCCCCTTGGGGGGCGCCGGGGGGCCTCAACAATTTGGTGTGAAAAATAAATTCTCACTCTCAGACAACCACACACACACACACACACACACACACACACACACATGCGCCTGCACATACACACACACTATCAATTCCAAATGTAATGTAAATATGTAAGATGTAATTATTAATAAAAAGGGCGATATATCCAGAAGTCTATTTTTAATGTGTTTTAAAGACATCTTGCAAAAGGGGGCCTCGGACAAATGTTAATGCCATTTGGGGGTCCTTGCCCTGGAAAAGTTTGGGAACCCCTGCATTAGACTATGGAAATTTCTTCAAACATGACCATTCAATACCGCGACATAGATGGTGACTACATTATTAATCCTCAGACAACTTGCGGGTCGTGCTCACGTCTTATTCTCCTGTAAAACACTTGAAAAGCCAGTTCTACTTATACCTGAATATGACAGCCATGATTTGGGTAAAATACGAATGTTAATACAGTGCAAGGATTTGAGGTCAGGTTAGGTCCTTATTTCACCAGCAAGATAATTTTATATTGATTTTATACCATCTAAAGCCACTTTGTGCCAAAACACACTCGCTCATAGACACTCAGCCGGAGGGAGTGCAGACAAAAAATTGACACAGAGGTTACGAATTCAATCAGCTGGAAAATACGACTGGCCTTCACGCAGAGACGGTTTGTACTGCTGGGACAACAGAACAAGAGAGCTTTTGCAATTCAAGCATGGCCTTATACACTTAGTAACCTCTCGGTGGTTACTCTTCCACCCCAAAATAGAAAAACATTGCACGCGGCATTAATCTTTTCCAAGAACGCCGGTCTTTTAAAAGAGAAAGTCTCACCTTTTAAAAAATGCAAAGAAAAAGAGAAAGGAAAGAGACAAGTTAAGGTTAAAACATGTCTGGGTTGTGTATGTTCGAATAGGGTGTTCATCAAGTTTACAAGATCACTTGATAGATAAACAATTTGATGCCATGTCGACATATCTCAATATGGAAGTTAGGATTGTGGACAATGCTAAATGTAATTACAGTTGTAAAATCTATATACGAGACTGAAAGGCAATTTGTGAGCATGTTAAATGGATTGCATCAATTATTAGCAAACCAATGTCTATATTTTCCACTTTCCTCATAACACTCTCACTCAATTTCATCCATCCATTTTCTGTACCAATTATCCTACACAGAGTCGCAGGGAGCCTGGAGCCTATCCTATGGAACTCGGGGCACGAGGTGGGGACACCCTGGGTGCGGTGCCAAATCCATTTCAGGACACAACTGAACACACATTTACAAACTACAGACAATTTAGAGATGCCAATCAGCCTACAATGTACGTCTTTGGAGTGGAAAAGGAAACCGTAGTAACAAACTCTGGACATAATCTGTGGAGGTGGGAACCGATCTCTACCGAACGTACTAATCACTAAGCCATTGTGCCTCAGTTCCAGAAGGCACTTTATCCTGGTTAGAATCGGATTGGCTCCACAGAACAGGACGTGAGATGGGAGTACACCCAGGGTAAGACGCCTATCGATCACAGGGCACTGTGCACACTCATATTCACACCCTGGGGTAATTTTTCTCCGCCAATCCACCTACTGGAATATTTTTGGGAGGTGAGAAGGAATAGGAGAACCCAGAAGAAAGCCATGCATCATTGTGGTGCTGTGAGGCTACAGTGTATCCTGTGGTAGTGTTTGTCAACAATACAGTATTACAAGCTCCATGTAAATGCCTTCCTGGAATGATGCTAATGCCGTTTGTATGTTCAAAGTGTTTGTTTTCGCTCTTTCCCTGTCTCCCTCACTCCGTAGCTCACAATCAGCAGCTACAGGTCAGCAAGCTCAGCAGTACTGAGATACTCAAGAGGGCATCTTTGTGTGTGTTTGTGTGTGGTCGATTTAATTTCTCGTCCTTAGGAAACTGTTCTCTCTTATGCACTGTGATAACAAAGCCTATTACACAGATACTGTGTATTGCTCCAAGCTTCATGTCACACGCACACATCACAGTGAGGAAGCCACACTGATAAGCCTTGCCAAAAAAAACAAAAAAAAAAACACTGTATACACAGAAGATTCAGATTTATACGTGCAGACAGGAATCTCCAGCAGCAGTGACAAAGACAATGACATTGATGTAAATTCTGCAGTGAGAGAAAAAATTAAACACTGCTACTTCAGTAACAGTGAACACTGATACTTTAAGCCATTCATTTAGCAAGAAGACAGCGTGTAGGAAGAAATGCCATTTGACTTCTATAGAAGTTGTTTGTGTCCAAAAGTAGATTCAGCTACAGTATATCACCTCTCTCTTGCAATGATAATGCATGAAAAAGAACACGTGTACGTCGGGATAAGAACTGGATTACATGCTGTTCTGGGCTGCTTGATGCATGACCTCAGCTCGGCCAATGAAAGACCAAATAAAAGGAAAAGACCAAGGAAAAGCAGGAAGGCTTACAGGGGTGCTGCCATCTGACAGGGTGGTCATGCTGATTGAAGTGCTCATCTTGTCCGAAGAAGAAAGTGACGGAGGGGAGGGGCTCCGCTTCTCCAAGACATCCTGTCTCTGCAGAAAGTCCCCCCACTCGTGCTGGATGCTGTCAATCAAATCAATTTATGATCAGCAGTGAAAAATGAACAAAACTTAATTAAACATTACAACAAATTGCAACATAAAAAGTACAACATACTGGATGAGGATACCTAATACGCACCTAATTTGTAATTTTAATGCTTTTAATGCAGTTCTACTGATGGCTCTTTTATCCTATAAGCATCATATATAATCATCTGTATAATAATCATCATTATCATATATAATCATCACATATAATCATCATATATAATCGGCTGTGGCTCAGTCGGTAGAGCGGGTTGTCCACTAATTCACTAATCGTAGGGTTGGTGGTTCAAATCCCGGCCCGGATGATCCCATGCCGAAGTGTCCTTGGGCAAAACACTGAACCCTAAGTTGCCCCCGATGGCACGTTAACGCCTTGCATGACAGCTCTGCTACCATTGGTGTGTGAATGGGTGAATGAGACACAGTGCAAAGCGCTTTGGATAAAAGCGCTATATAACTGCGCCATTTACCATTTATCTGCTCCCAGTGACATGAGAGTAAAAGCTGCCCAGTCCCGAAGCTTTCTTTTCAATCCTGATACACACCTTTAACTTGCACATAAGATAGTGCTGTTATTTCCAGATATTTCAAAAATATTTTCTGCTGACTGAAAGTGAGCTCCTCATTACTCTCTGCATTTAACACTGGATTCTGGATTATAACAATTCAAATCTTTTTTTTTTTTTAACACAGCGTGTGAAAGTGCAGCTGTCAATCTTCTGAAAATAATGCAAAATGAACTTCATTATTTCCACACTTTATTAAGCTGTATTCTTTATCAACCTCATGATACTGTGAGTATTTTTATTTTTTTGCTCTTTAACTGGTTTTTGTTGGTAAGTGTTGTTGATTAAATCTGTTTTATATACAGCTGTTCCTGTACTTCCAGAACCCGAGAGATCAGGGATATGAATTCATAATCCCCTGAATACACAAGTCATACATTTCTTTGTCACATTCATTTTCCTGCTAGTACAAAAGTTTAAAATACTCATGCTGGGTACAAATGAATCACACAAACATGCAGACAGTGCAAAGATACACACTCATGCAGGAAGAGTTGTTTTGGGTTTTGTTTTTTTGTAGGGAATTATTATTGAATTAATTGTTCGAAGCATTGTGTGCGTGTCTTTGTGTGTGTGTGTGTGTGTGTGTGTGTGTGTGTGTGGCTGACAGGTGTTATCAGTAATTAAATAGCAGCTCGAGCCCTAGCCACAGGGTGAATCCAGTCTTGATATACTGATGAGGGAATTTCATACAAATTTGCTCAAGGACACGTGTGTGTGAGTTGTTTGGAGATGGGGTATGTGTGTGTGTTTTTGGAGATTCGGTGTGTGTGTTGGGGGTGCTGGGGAGGGTTGGGGATACGGACTGACAACTGTCTGTCTCTAAATGTCAAACAGCAGGCAGCATTCAGACAGAATTAATTTGCCTTGTCAAAAAGCCAATTTGATAGCATGGACAACGATGAACACAGTGGAACAGAAGCTACCGACATTTGCTGAACGTGTTCCATGTCAGCTAAAGATAGCGAATTTTTTTTTTCCATCGGGCACCGGCTTTATTTCCAGCTAAGCTAAAAGTGACATGAGTTGATCTGCTCCACCGAGTGCACTGAAGGTGTCACAGTTTTACAGATGTAAAGTAACCATCTGCTTATGAGTGTGTGTGTGTGTGTGTGTGTGTGTGTGTGTGTGTGTGTGTGTGTACAGGTGTATCTTTAAAAATTTGAATATCGTGGAAAAGTACATTTTTCCCGTAATTTATGTAAATTCATATATTCTAGATTCATTAAACATAAAGGGAACTATTTCAAGACTTTTTCCGTTTTATTCTTGATGATTACGGCTTACAGCTCATGGAAATAAAAAAAAAATCCAGTATCTCAAAATATTAGAATAAAGAAGTTATAAATACAGAAATGTTGACCTGAGAAAGGAATCTCAAAACACCTACAAAAGTTTCCTGAGGCTTAAATCTCTCAGTCTGATTCAGTACACAACTACAATCAATTTTCAGATGAAAGTAAATTGTGCATTTCATTTGGAAATCCAGAGTCTGGAGGAAGTGTGAAGAGGCACAGAATCCACGTTGCTTGAAGTCCGGTGTGAAGTTTCCACAGTCAGTGATGATTTGAGGTGTCATGTCATCTGCTGGTGTTGGTCCACTGTGTTTTCTCAAGTCGAGAGTCGATGCAGTGTCTACCAGGAGATTTTAGAGAACTTCATGCTTCCATCTGCTGATGAGCTTTATGGAGATGCTGATTTCCTTTTCCAGCAGGACTTGGAACCTGCCCACAGTGCCAAAACTATTAGTAACTGGTTTTCTGACCATGGTTTTACTGTGCTTGATTGTCCAGCTGACTCCCCTGACCTGAACCCCATAGAGAATCTGAGAGACCCAACAATACAGACGAGCTGAAGGCCGCTATCAAAGGAACCTGGGCTTCCAGAACACCTCAGCAGTGCCACAGGCTGATCGCCTCCATGCCACGCCGCATTGTTGCAGTAATGCAAAATGAATTTTCCACGATATTCACTTTTATATATATATATTCACCTTTATGAGTTTGTGTGTGTAAAACTCACTTTTGCAGTGGGTATTCTCCATCACTGATGTTCTGAAGGGTCTTTAGCTCATCCTGTGACAGAGAGAGAGAGAGAGAGAGAGAGAGAGAGAGAGAGAGAGCAATATTATTGTTACTGAAACGGAAGTCTGAACTGAAGGCAGGGCAAATAGCTCATTTGTAGGTAAATCGATGCAGTTTTCAAATTACATAAACTCAGCTGATCCTTTTTGTATTTTTGTACCAAAAATAACTATATTAGCTGTTACACTGAGCCAACTAGTGATGATCTGTGACCAAACCACAGCACTGATGTTATTTGTGATAAGGCACTGCGTTCATAATTATATCTGTCTGAACTAATTGG
Source organism: Noturus placidus (assembly GCA_022414735.1). Lineage (NCBI taxonomy): Eukaryota > Metazoa > Chordata > Actinopteri > Siluriformes > Ictaluridae > Noturus > Noturus placidus. Next base: position 108,243 of record JAFFST010051766.1, on the reverse strand, counting down.
GAAAAGTGAGATCCAAAGCTAATGAAGCAATTCTGTACGACATGCCATGCTCCTCCTCTTTGGCTTCTTCTCCTTGTTCTCCACCTTTCTCTCATTCCTGAGAGAGCCAGCCCCCCCCCCCACCAACCAGTTAAATAATTCTCTTTAATATCACTGAGGAAGATAATGTAATTACATGGAGCATTAGACTAAAGCATCTTTGCTGTTACTGCCGCAGGGGCCACAGAGCATGTGTGTGTGTGTGTGAGAGAGAGCATGCAGTGAATGATTACCTTCTTTCAAGGAAAATGTGTTTGCAGAAAAAATTAATTCAAAGAAATCTTCAGTATCAAG